>JABFQA010000454.1:0-19989 GCA_022817065.1 Probaryconus sp. ZL-2020 | reverse complement strand
AAAAAAGAAGCCAAGAGAAAGAGCGAATGAAAAAGAAACGAACGAAAAAAAAAAAAAAAAAAGGACGACGAACGCGAGTAGGGGCGCCGGAGGAAGAATTGCAAAAAAAAAAGAGATAAAAGAAGTGGGAAGGGGAGCACGGAGTCAGGAATTTCGCGAATCTTTTACTGGCTTTCGGAACCGACTGAAAAATTGTATAGGTGGGGGGGGGGTAGGAAAGGGCCATAGGTCGGGGTGATAAGGTGGGGTCAGGGGCACTGTTTCGAAGTTTACTACTCGGGGATCTTCGGTAGTCACGCGGAAGGGGTGGAGATTGCGGTCAAGTTGGCTAATAAATTTCACTTATTCCATTGTGAAGTTTATTGCCGCTGTTGGGAAGTTTACTACTCGCGTAGTAAAATATATGGCTCGCGTGAAGTGAACTTTACTGCCCGGACAGCGTGCTCTTTAGAGTCAGTCCAATAAATGTCGGTAATCTAATGCGATCATTTTTACTAGGGAGTTAACTTGGGGAATGAATTTACTACTCGGGGATGATGAAGTTCGTCCTACAGGATGGAGGGCTTTTTAATTCTTGATTGAGAGAAGTTCGCGGCGGTAATTTTTATTAATAAATTCGATTCGAGTTTATTGTGGGCATAACAATTTGACAGTGGTATCGCTATTACAATGAAGTTTACTGGAATCGTGAAGTTTTGGTTTGAATGGGATAAAGTATAAAATGGTGACATTAAAATGGTGAAGATCGTTTGTAAAGATTCACTGCTTTGATCTCTAATCAATCAATTAGATGATGATTTCAACACCTTGATTTAAGACATCTCAGAAATCTCAAGTCGTAATTATAAATTAGTGTCTTATTATCACTGAACTTGGGGAACTAAGTTTCTCAGGATTTAGAGACTTCTTATCGGTGTTCTTTTCAAGTTAAAGTTTTCTTTCTTGGCTCGAGAGTTAGGTGGATAAGTTTGACTCGTGACTTCGATAAATAAATGGTTAACGCTGTCAATAAGTGTCTCGAGGATATGACGTTTAATCTTATTTGTCTGATGATCATAATCAATAAACCATTGAGGAAACAATGGAGCTATAGATTTGTGAAAGAGATCAATCGATTGACAGTAAAAACTCAGCGCCGGAGTGTCGCGCACCACGCAAATATGTGACTTTGTTTTCATTTTGGCAAAGTCCGGGCGCTGGGCTTTGACAAATTCTCGTGTCATGCGGACTGCCGAGAGGATTATCGAATAACACGTTCAGGAGACAGCGCCCCATCTCCTTTTATCATCGGCAACGAAATCACCGAGCGACGAGTTCGCGTATAATTTAATCTCGAGACTCGTTCCGAAACGGTGGGATACCGAGTCGGACTAATCCAGCGGAATATTTTGACACCAAACCGCATGATCTGGTATTGAACGATGAAAATATTGAATTAAGTATTTCCCACCGTTCGTCGTGAATTAAACGCGAGGAGGCTGCTAGTTGCAACGCACTTTGCAGACGCGAAGCATTTGCGTGTGGTCGTGAGTGTACCATGAGAGAAAAAGTCAGGGTCACGTGTCCGGCCATAAACCGAGACAGACTGTACCACTGCCCCACGGCGTCTTCTGTTCACTCGCGGAATCTTCACTTCTTCTGACGACTTCTTATAAATTGTTTCAAATATTTTCGTTTGCCCGAAACGCTTACAAAATGCCTATATTCGACTCAAATTCTATTCTGGAAAACAATGTACAAGTCACTGTAAAATGACATGTAAGTTTTTTCAAAGTATGATGACTTGTTTTTGCTATCAGAATACGTAAATAATACTATGAAAAAAAAAAAAAAAAAAAAAAAAAAATGAAATCCAATAAATGTATAAGTACGTTGAATATAATATTTGATACAATATACGTTGAGTATCTTATACTCGGATGTATATAAATTGTATTAAAACTAACAACATACATCTCCAAGAATTTTAGTGTACACGACAGTGAAATGGATCTGCGTGAGCGGTCCAAGAAGCTAAAGATGCGACGTGTTTTGCCTAAGGGCTGGCGAGCAGCGCCAAGCAACAGGCTGTCTCGGATAATAACGAGGAAGGACAAGCTACGACAATCGGTTACAGTCTAATCATACACATGTCTGACTTCACCTCAACGCCGTTGAAAAGTTTAACGGAGAAGTGAAATCCAGGTAGATTTAATAGACCCATCTTCAGCAATTTACATCCAATTGGAATTTGGCTGGCAGACGTGAATTCTTTGAAAAAGAGCCAGAAGATGGACGCGGGCTCTATTAATAGAATAATAATTTGCGCGGGAAATTAATTTAGATGGTTCCTTCTGAAGCAGTGAAACTGGATGATGGATCATTAACCGGTATTCAATTTCAAGCTGAACAATTCGCTCATCTTAAACCTATTTACATTTGATCGTACATGATTATTTGTATTTTAAAACTATTTGCGCTTGAAAATCAGGACTTTGGAATGAATGGTCGCGTTGGGCAAATTAATAATGTTAACGCGGCGCAACACCTTCGATAACGTGAAGATCGTGACCTCTAATTAGGGACCAATGGCTGGAAGATGGACGTCAGTTTCATCAGTAGCTCGTTTGAACCATCGTTACAATTTGCCGGGTCGAAGTTTTGCGGTCTTACTAACACAGTCGAGCGAAGCCTAGTCGATACATTTCCCAGACGATATCCTTTTGCATAGCGACTGTGGAGAAGCCACAAAACAAGGGCAAAAGCACTTGGTTCAGGGTCAGGCCAAGTTTGCTTTTAATGACGGTAATTTCGTCCATCAACGAATGACCAAACGATTAATAACCGGGTGTCATAACGTGATTTCAGATTGCATTCAAATACTCGGTAGGCCTATAAAGTTTCAGTGAGGCACATTAAGTGTAGTGTCTTGGATTATCCTGATATTCGGAAAAAGAAAGGTATACAGATGACAGATTTTTTTTCTTTAAGTTTTTTTTTTCTTTTTAAATTATGTTCGTTATTTTTAATATTTAACGATTTCGTTTTAAAATAGTATGATAAAGCAAACATAATTCAGGAACAATTTTCTGCCCTAATAAATATCCTTTTTCAACAACAAAGACTCATTTTTAAGTAACTCAGGCAAATTTAATGATTGCCAAGTTATTTAAATTTCCCTTCCATCCGGCTTGTATATTTAACCAGATAAATTCTCAGATCTTCATAAGCCCTCCCTTCGCTTACCCACGATAAATATCATCAAAAGTTAATCTCCAACATTTCCTAAATATAAATTAAGCAACCCCGCTCCGCGCATTAAATTTATATCTAAAGCGCACGCGTGTATATATACTTATTACAGGAATATTGATACTTGCAAAAAGAGCGTTACGCTATTGTAGACAAACTTTCTGCAAACACTCGAAACTTGGCACCGAGAGGACAAATTATTTCTCCGGGCTTGATGCCAGTGCTGACGCGACTCCGAGCACTGTCAGAGAATCCGAGCTCAATACACTTTTAGTTCTGGAAACATTGCCGCACACCCAAAGGCAATGTTTCATTCAAAATCAGATGAAATAACGAATAGGCCTTTCGTGACTTCCACTTGCATCCGTTTGCAGCGCTTAATTCAAGCCACGATAAAGAATCTACTCTGCTCATTTGCATCGCTTCACAGAGACGCAAAAGTGTTTCGCAATATTAACCGTTTACGGCTTCGAATGGTCGCTTTAAAAGGCCAACTATTTCTTTTTTACAGGCAAATGTTTCAAAAGCCCTGCAAAAATTTCGATTAATCATGTTGTCCCTTCGCGGTTGCATTTCAGACATTTCGCTCATTGAACGTTGATCTCAGTCGTTTATAAATGATCTATTATTATTTTCTCGCTTGCTTCAATAGCTACATTAATTAAGTTCCTTGCACCTGTAATCTTTTCTTCACGATATATCTATTATCATCGTCATCGAGATCTTAACCATAGCAAATGGTTGGACTCTCGAGGGTTCAAAATGATGTCGCATTCAAATGTAGCAGCATCAAAATCAATATTTCTGGAGTTAAAAAAAATGCCTTTCATTAAAATTTTCATTCGAAATTCTTTAAATATAATCACCAGAAAATCTGATGGGTAAATTTTTCTGGGGATATTGAAGAGTTGCTAAACACTTTGGTAAAAGTAGCATTAACCTTAAGCCTTTATCGAACAGTAGTCTGCTTTCGAGATGAGAACCGCTGCGAAGTCGCGTACATACCACGGACAAGTGCACCGATGCGTGTGTAGGCGTATGTTTGAGTCTTCGGTTGTTCGTGTTGGATGCACGGAAACACACTTGCAACGATACGCTTGTGTATGCGAGCACCAATACAGTTTATCCAGGCCATGTACTGGCGCACACAGCGAAGGGTATGTGCGCGTGGCCGCCGACAACCTTCTCATCCTCATCTTCCTTCTCCTCCTCCTCCCCTTCCTCCTCTTCCTCCTCTTCCTCCTCTCCCTCCTTCCTCTCCGCAACCTTATATACGTAAATGGCTATGTACTAGTATCTGCTACGCTACATAAATATATTACATAGGGGTTGTACACATAGGGTGTACCGGAAAAAATCCGATATACGAATATACAGGGTCTTTGATGAATACGCACTTCTGTCTGATTCGAGGGAAATCGTGCGTCAAACGCAAAAGAAAAAGAAGAGTCGGAGAAAAAAGATGATTCGTTAATGTCGTACGAAAAAAAAATTCATTGGCAATGAGCGTCGGTGCATCTGGACGAGGAAAAATTCACGAGAGAACACGTTCAGGGGGTAAATTTGCGCGAGGTGTCAATGGTCAAAGATGGCCAGCGGAAAGGATTTTAGTTTCCCTCGAGTCGAAGAGAAATGTATATTCATTTCGTTGAATTTGATGATTCAAATTTGAGCTGTCTTCTTCACCACCGTATAGTCGAGCGTTGACTGATGCAACTTTAGTATAAAGTACGTACTTGCGTGGGTAATCACTGACACATTAAAAATCAATAACGTCATCTCGCGTTGCAGTGACATCGCAAATGAAATACGAAACATTAATCGACGAAGAGCTAAAGAAAATTCCCATCCGCGCTTAGACCTTGGAGGGAAAAATTACGAGCCAGTTGGATATGTGTTTGCAATGGAAAAAGGCCAGGACCAAATTAAGCGGGCCGTGGAAGTGAAAAAGATGGCGCTGATTACAATGTTACGTTAGTCTCGAAGCGGGACCCTTGGCAGAGGAGGTAAAAGCTATCTCGGCGAGCGCGTACAAATGTACAAACAGGACAAGCTAAAGTGAGCGAGGGCCGAGAAAGAGGCGGAGGGAAAGGGACACGAAAAAAAAAAAAAAAAAAAGAAAGAAAGAAAACGTGGAAGGGAAAAAAAAGCACACGAAACGGAGGAGGTGGGGTTCGAGGACGAAGACGGAGGATGTGGTGCAGTCGAAGGACGAGGACGCAACGAGCTGCCAGGTAGGACAATAATATTGGTGGGCCGTGTTTCGACCCCGTTTGCATCGGGAGCGGAATCCTCCCGGTTTTCGAGAAGCACGCATCCACATTCAGACAAGAGAAAAACAATAAAAAGGATCGGACGTGTTTCTCTGTTGTGCTTGCAGAAATCGCGCCGACATTTTTGTTTCAATTACCGCCCCTTCGAAAGCAAAAACAATAATGGAAGAAGTTTGAGATTTATCGCGCCAAAAGCTTACGATAAAAAGATTACATTAGCGGGAGGTGAGAGGCATCGGTAATTTTCAAGGGGCGACAGTTGGTTGTCTTGATTAAGTATTGGGGGTCTTGCGGGAAAACTATATTCTATGGCTTTTGAAATAGGGCCATGACGGTCTTTGGGGCAAGTTGAAACTGGTCGAGGAACTTCTGATGATCTGTTCAAGTTGCGTGCAGCGATTGAAATGTTTGCTGCTTTGTGCTTTGTGGATAGTAAACAGTCCAGGAGTTGACTTGACAATCTCTTATGACTGGTTGAAGTTTCTGAAGCTTTGTTCTGGACTGTCGCTAATCACTATGTTGTCATTATCCAGCCCTTCTTTCAAAATGTTATACCATTTTGATATAGACATAAATGTTTGGATATTATTTAACGATTTTATGGTTAATAATAACGTAGTAATTTTTATCGAAATACTGTCGAGTACAAAATGTTAATCCACAATATTTCGAACTATATTTATTTCATTTCAATAGCCTCACCATGGGTTCCGCCATAAATACCGCAAACCTGTTCATGAAGACATTTCGAATAGTTAGCTATCCCTTAAACGGTTCAATTACTACTCCTGACTTACAAATAGTACATGGAGAAAAATAACGACTGTGAATATTTATTAGACTCCTGTTTTTCTTTGAAGGGAATGAAAAAAAAAAAGGAATTAAAAATTACATTCACATTATTTGAACACATTCCCAATGACAGTGTTCGCAGGTAAAAAAGGCCTCACTTCAGGCAGATACATTTGCTTCTAATAACATTGTGGTTAGTAGTATAGCTCAATGCACCGCTGCGTGTCACACGCACGGTTTTACATGTAACACTAATTTTGCACTACCTTTACGGGACTGCACACGCAATATGAAGAATCGTCGGATTTAAAAAAAAAAAAAAAAATTATTTGAAACAATGTGTACTCGTTTATGTGGAATTTAAAGTTTAATTTTTTCATCATTTCACTTGATTATTATCAATGTAATAAATTAAAGATAAAAAGAAAAAAAGAAAGGAAAGTCAATTCGTAGAAAACAGAATAAAAAGTTGAATGAATTAAGAATCTTTTGGAAAGGTAATTGTTGAGGATTTTGACGAGTAAGTTTCTTCGACGGAACGTCATCGTAAATTATCACTAAAGCAATTTAACATCCACATTTCTATGGAGTAATGCTACATTCAGATTTCGAATCAAGATCGTCTCAACGTTTTCGCGTCTGCAATGACGTGTGCAGCGCGGCGGATGAGGGTTTGGACATATTGCTTGTGTCGCTCGAAAAGGACACCGAGCAAGAAGTCCTCGACCGTTGAAAGGCAAAGTTAGTTTCCGAGGCACGTTGATTAAATCTTACCGAGTAAGAGATTGCTGGAACTTTATTAAATATTTTTAAATATGTTTTCTTCAACTTTTCTCTCGGAGTTGAAGTTGCTTGCCGCGACATCGCGATACCGAGAGCAAAATCTGTTGCTCGCGGATACTTTCGTCGTCCCGCCAAATAGACCTGACAATTTAAGAAGACGATAGCGACTTCGTCTAATGACGTCAGGAGTATCACGACAATATTTCAACAGGATTCGTGAGAACGATCATGAAAGAAAGAGACGTTACAAAATTTTGTGTAAACCATTTTCAATCGACGTTTAACAATCGACTTCTCACGAGGAAAATAAAATCGTAAAGTTAATTTGTTTAAGTTCCTAAAAAAATTCTGTCCTTAATGAATGTCCATTTGAAAAAAAAAAAAAAAGGAAAACATAAAAAAACTGAATCTGAGATTGTGAAAAGAATTCCGGGTGGGAGCCGTAAAAGGAGTAGGTTGAAGGACGACGATCTCGTCTTTTGTCGAAAACATGCAAATTTATTCTTTTGCGATGTGCGGCTGATTCTAGAAGGTCGGTTCTTAACCAGCGACAGGTGAGCGAGTATTGGCACGTAGACGAACCTGGCGCGCAGGGCCAAGTCGAATGGAATTCAAGGCGTCAGTGGTGATTTACCTGGCATGATTTCGAGTTTTGACTCGCCACCTCTCATTGGCCCTGAACAAACCAACATTACATCTCATTCTTAATATCATTTATTCCGTTCCTCTGCTCTTCCTCGGTGTTACCTAATACGTCTAGATATTCTCTTCATACGTCACTGTTTCATTCGCTGACGACCTTTAGGGTTAATGTACCTTCTAAATATAGACTCGCCAATTCGCATAGTGAAAATAATCGTCAGATTTCAACGGGGATTTATTTCGAAACAAATAGATTGCCTTTCGAGTACTTTAATTGATTTGATTAGCGAACAAAAACTGGTTTTTTTGTTGGTTCTACATTTGTATTTAGATTGATGATCGAGATTCAAAAGTCTGTGCAAAAATCAAAAGTCAAATCTTCGCTTGCAAAAGTAAATGTAGCGCGAAGTTTTGGAATCATAGGCGAAAAGATGCACGTGCGTAGGAACTGGCAATGAGGAACGTAGGGCAAGAAACGATCACACATACTGTTGCATACGTTAACTGGCATTGCAACACCGCCTCGGCAAATGTGTCTTCGTCAAAGATTTACGCGCGAAAAATACTTAAGCCGTGAAATTAATTCTGCCCGCTCGTTTTGTCGCGTTACACATTCTTGTACTTTTTTGCGATCGCGCGATAAATTATTATCCCCTGGCCAACAACAATGTCACTAAACACACAGGTTAAATTAATAATAAAATCGGCGTTTCGTATCGCGCGCGACTGTTTATGCGTTTCTTTTGGACTTTTTCGACCAGTTATTTAAATTACAGTCATAAATTATTGCGATTCAAAAATCGAGAACTCTCGTTGGCAAATTGCGACGAAACTATTGTAAATCATACGTCATTAATGATACGATAAGGATTATTTATGGATTATAGTAAAAGTCTTCCTAGTATGCAAGTGTTCGTCGTGTGCATTGGAATGAGATTATTATGAATATTAATGTAATTATAACATATGTTTCTAGGCTTTTAGTATAATGCGACGATTGGAAGACGTATTGTTTAACTTATTTGATCTTGTATGTTATGACTTTTTATCTAAATTCAGGATAATTAAGTTTCTCATTTAACTCGGTTCAAAAATCTTTTTTTTTTTTTTTTTCAACGAGTTTAAATCTATTTTTATGACATACTAATTTCGTCGGTTTAAATGACAATAACTTATTTGCAAAAATATTGAAATTTCAAGTTCACTAATCAATTCGCGAATCAATTAAGAACCAGCCGGTTAACACGATGTTTTTGTTGAAATATTGCGATTGAATTTCACGGATAAAGGTACGAAATCGATGCTACAAGTGCGTGGTCAATCTCCACAGGTCTCCCACGTGTACGGGAGTTAACTTAATTACGGTCAATTAAGCGCCAATTAACCGAGCGGCATCGCGGTGCAGCCATCAACCGTCAGCCAGCTGGATTAACGACACGCAGGCATCCCTGTCGCAGGTAAACACGAACTTCTCAAAGACTAAGTGGCCTAATCGACTGTGGAATTAGGAATCACTTGGCAAGCGCGCGAGCCATGAAAACCGGATGAGACTGTAGATCACAACTTCAGCGGGATCCTTCTCTTTCATGTCGATCGTAAAAGGGGGAAGGAATGTTTCATGTTTTCCCTCGACGAACTTTGTCAATGATTGTTATCAATGATAGTAAATGGTAAACTCAGTAGCTTTACCCGTTGACAATAATTATATGGTTCATAGGGATGAAAAATTGTGATAGTCAATTAAATTGAATCTTTAACTCACAATGTATAAAGAGTTACATTTCGTATCTCATTGTAAGCGTCATTTTCACGTTGCTCCTTCAGTGATTTATGAATTATGCAAAATTCATAAATTTCAAACGACTTCCTTCGTAAAAGAGTTCGAATTATTATCGATGTAAACTTTCTAAAGCTACTCATATTTTGTACCTTTGCGATATTCAAAGGCTTTCCAAATCCGATTATAAATGTTACTTTTCCATGTAGTAGTGTAAACCGATCTGTAAAATTCATCACTGACGTTTATTCGAGTTCTTGCAAATTTTTGAATTCCGCTTCGTTTTGTACGATGATAATTGTTACATTGGCAAAAATTTATTGGATTATAAATTAGTTGTGAATAAAGTGTTGCGAATTATCTCGTCTGGACAATTTAAATGGCAGAAAATTTTTCTTTCGTTACCTGTAAAATTATTCACACTGAATACATTTTATTCGACTATCACTTTTCTTAATTTAATTTCTTTAATTACTAGGTGCTGAATTGTAAGGTCGATAAATAACCAGTGACTTTGTATCGCGATCTCGTTTGACGATTCGAACTGGAATTACAGGTTGAGAAATCGATTTCCGCGAACTGAATGAGCACGGGATTGAAATCTAGATCGCGAAAAATTGTTACGAATTAATTCGAATTGATTTCTATCGTGCTCATTAAGGGCCGAAAAAAGAAAAAAAAAAAAAATTGGACGCAGCATTGAATATGCAAAAACATGTAAAAATCTTAATCGGAATTAATTTTATGCGAGCATTTAATACGGCGTTATTTTGAATTATTAGCAAGTTATTTACACCTTATCGACGTTTACAGTCACTTCAATTTCAATTAATTAACCGTTTGAACATACACTTTTCTTGAGAAACCCGATAAGGAAGCTCGTGATTAATGTTTCGCACGCTGGGATAATGTTACTAACAATCGAAAAACTTGCTATTTGTTTTGCAAATAAATGGCAAAATTTTAACAAACATGCAAATGCGAAAGAATCAGTGTGGAGGTTTGCATTCGGCGATTCCAGTCGGTAATTCAAAACGCGCGATAGTCGAACTGTCGTGAAATGTGACCCATATAAAAGTTTTCTCAGTCGTTTCCTCAGCCATTACTCAAGGGGGCGAGAGTTGCAAAAAATTTGATGCATTGTAGTTTTGAGACAGACAAAATTTGTGACATATTAGTGACCGTGCGAGTCGCAGAAAGGTTAAAAAGTCGCAGAAAGGCCATTACGTGGGTATTTTATGGGCGCTTAATACCCCTTCCCCCCTCCATATGAGCGAAACAAAAATGACTATGAGGCCTACGAGTGACGTCGTCGGGTAATAATCACGTCCAGACATTTCGGCGGTCAACCGCTTAGTTGCGACATTAAAGGACAAGCGTTACCGTAATTAATGATTCGCAAGGAAGGTGTGCAGCCAGAAAAGGGAGACGACTGGCAAAAAAAAAAAAAAAAAACGCTCCCGGAAATAAAGGTGTCCCTTTAAGTGCACGCGCTTCATCTAATTATTTGGCTCTTACGTTTCATTAGCGTTTCAGAGTAAACACATTAATTTAATGCTCGTCAGTGTTTCGTTCCCCTGAAATGTTGTAATTCGGGATGCCTTTTTACAAATGGAAGGTGAATTCCTGAATGATATCGAGTGCAAACAAATCTTAAAAGATCCTGACGAGCGATCAAATGAATAGGGGGAGGAAAGATTTTGACGTTTTCTAATTCACGCCACGTGTCAGATAATAGAGCGAGAGAACGCGAGGCGGTCGAGTGGGGAAAAAAAAAAAAAAAAAAAAAAGAGTAAACTGAAAAGCAGTCGGCTGACAAAACTCAGCGGTTCGACGACAGGCTGCTAAAAGGACGGGACGCAGTATGAATAATAATCTGTGATTAATAGAGCGCTAAGCCTGCAGTTGAGTTACAGAGCATGAATGGCCCGTAGTACTATTAGGCTTCGTGGCTGACATATATACACGCGCATTGCACACGTAAGTAAGATACGACTCAAGTAGCGGTATCATTACACGGACTCTCGCCGCATTAACATATTTCAAGCATATTTCACGATTTACAAAGTTGACGCCGTTATATTGATTAAAGGTTATAAATGTTGCTAAATCCCCGATTAACGATTTTTTTTTTTTCTTGATTTACGCTTGCAATGCGTTACAACTTTGTAGAATACAGGTGTTACTTCGTGTTACGTCGATTTGTTTATAACAAAATGAGATTGATGGGATTCGATGAAATAAAAATGGCACAAAGCACGTAACGGATCAAGATTTTATTCTCATTTGAACAGTTTCAACGGGACCTAATCAATTACAATCGGAAACGTGCATAATCTACGTTCTAATCAACCGTATGCATAATTAACCAGATATGATTAGGTCAAATTAGTTTCAATGAGTCTTATTTAATTGCATCTAATAGTACCCAAAATTGATTAAGTACACAGATTTGCGATTAGATTAATCGATATTTAAAATAACATTGACGAAAGTGATCATTGAAATCAACATTCTTCAGTAAAGTGAATTGCCATTGACTTTATGAACACAGTGATCGATTAAAACGCCTTTCTAAATTTCACATACTGTTCTGGTAAGTCAAACTGCTGAACGACGCAGAACAAAAAAAAAAAAAAACTACCATAAATATAGCAAATTATTTGACAGTTGTGGTAAAATTTCTGTAACATTTTTCTGCGTATCAATCCTGTTAATTGAGTTTACATTACACAGTCGTCATTTCTCCTGAGCTAAAATTCATTGTATTCTTGAAAGTGTATACGCGTATCAAGCTTAGATCGATAGTTAATCAGGGGTCTTGCGATTGCGAGCGGCAATATTGCAATCGTAAACTTAATGGACGCGATTCGAAGCCGCCTGGGAATGTTTTTCTCCGCAGAAGTTGAACGAACAAACAATCGGCCGCAGTTCGTAGAATCTACGTAATACGTGAATGCGTGATACCAACACGATATATACGCAAACAAAAAGTAGTAGCTACCGAGTGCTTCCACAGGTGGTCGGGTCATGAACTGACCTCACTCTCCACCAACCCCCGACCCCGCTACCCCTCTCCCCCCCCATTCGCTTGACCCATGCCACGTTAAGGTTAGACGGAGGAGTAGGTCGAGCCAAAGCAAATGTCGAACTAAGAAGATAAAACTGATGTTGTAACCGCACGAGCACACACGCCGAATGGTACAAACTGTTTGTACCGTCTGCGTCAAATTTCGCAAACTAACGATCCTGCTTTTTTTCCTACGAACTTTGGTGGCGAATTAAGTAAATCTCATCCCCGACAATTCCCCTGAAAAATTCCTGCATCTCTTTTTCAACGATCACAAATTACTTCTGATGTTTGTGGTTTCAATATAAAGAGAAATAATTATCGAAGAAGTTTATTGTGATCTGCAAAAAAAAAAAAAAAAAAAGGATTTTAGGATCGATATGATATCATTGTAGATAATGAAAAAAGAAAAAGATTAATGATGAAACAGCGAAAGGGACGAGCTTTTTAGCGATTGGCCAAGGCAAGAGTAAAGAGAAATGCACGGCAAGTCGAGTCTGAAAACCCTTTCGGACTGGTTCGATGATGTTCGTGAAGCAAGGGGAGAACCGGGTTCCGCCGGTCGGTTACTCGGTTGCGTCGCTCGTAGGAGGCTGAAGGTACCGCGGTTGCCATGGGAATCAGCCACCACCACCGCCGCAGCCCGATGTAATTATTTGAAAAACGCCCGTCCCGCTCTAACTTCCACCCCCCGAGGCTGCTGGTGATAGTAGCACAGCACAGAGTCGCCCAAAGTGGTCAACTATTCATCATTTTCCCACAATTCAGGTCAATAATATCCAAATTTAGTTATTTTTGCATTTAAAATTATAATTATTTTTGTATTATTATTATTATTATTATTATTATTATTATTATTATCAATTTGAAATTTTTGTTGAAGCATTCACCTCCTTATTCAGTTTGCAATGCAATTACTGCAAAAGTTTTGTTTCAAGTATTTTACTTGCAAAATTCTTTGCCAATTTTACCTTGCATTTACATTTTTTAATAAGTTTCAGTGACGTTAATTTAAATTGCGAATATACATCAGAATTTCTATTTCAATTAAATTCCGTGCTATCGTTATATTTTTGCAAAAAAGTTTTTCAGAATGATTCGAATTTGTTGATACTATTGAAATTCATATTTTTTTTTGGAAAATTCTCGAGATGAAAGTATCTCTTGACCCCTTTTTTTGTAACATCTTTGGAATGTTATTGTAACGTTTTCATTTTGCAGGGAGCTATTACATGCAATTTATTCCCATCGTCAAAAATGATAAATTCCACATTTCATCCACTTACTTCGCAAACTTCTCGTAATATTAAAAACAGAAAAATGCGAATGCGCAAATGTAACTCACTGTGCATTACAATTTCGCGACGGAGTAATACTTTATGAAAAAAAAATTACAGAAACTAATATTTCACACGAACCAAGATATTTCTAAAGTAAATTGTAATAATGTAATATGTGCGCTTTATATTTCAATAATGCGCACGAATGATCTTTTAAATAACCGTATTATTTTTTATTAATAAATCCAGATTGAGTTAAGCAAATGATCCTACGTTAGGATAATGCTTCAGGATTAATAATAATATTGACCAGGGGCCAAATGTAAATTCTGTTGCATTATATATATTTCCCTGTTCATTACACGGATGTAATAATTATTGATCTAGTTACTATATTATGTTATGCGGTTATTTTGACAGAGAAAACATTCTGTAATCAATGGCCGTGAGAGTCAAATAAAAAAAAAAAAAAATCATCGCGAAATGACAAATTTTTCCTGTTTCAAATATGATCAGAATAGAAATCTCCATCAATTAATTATCATAAAAAATGAAAGATTCCAATTTATTGCAATGAATGCTTTGTGTAAAGTTTCAGCAAAGTTTAATTAAGCAAAGTATCGGCGGTAAATGGCCGATACGCAATGTAGGTCTGGAATGTACGCGAACGAACGATATTTAGAGCAAGGTTTTGGGATAATGGGTCGCGCTTATTTGTAATGTAAGAAGCACGTACAAACCACGACCGTCAATCGCCAATTAAGCGCGCACCTCTTAGCAGGTCGTGTCTTGGACAGCGGCGTATAAGCCGTGCAGGAACAGAGGGGTTGGCAAGAAGACGGAGGATGTCAAGAGGTGGCGCTACCAGAAGACGAGGGGGGCCAACAAGGGGAAAAGGGGTTGTGGCGATGCTCACTTGTTGCTTGCTCGACTAATTGCCAAGTAATTGGCCCCGTACCCCCGACCGTATAAAGTTTGCTTCATTCTCTTTAATAACGCCATGACCTGCGTTAATGGCCTTACGTTCTCATTCGTCCGGACTGCAACGTCTCCTTCGCGAACTTAAGGAATTCCGTACTTTTTCCACTTAATTATCTTGGTTCATTTAGTTTCGATTATTTTTGCTTTTGGAATTTGTTTAATTGGAACGAGTTATTCAGAATAACCCGACAATTATTTAATTAATTTTTCAAGGACAAATTTTAAGGCTATTTAACGAATCAATCAATTCTAATCTAATGTTAAATTCAAACTTGTTACACGACATTAAAACATCATAACTGAACGACAATTTGTCATCACATCCCGTTAGAAGAGACCGAGAAGCAAAACGATGAAAAAGTCAAAGGACGTGTCCTTCGGTTCGAGTTCGCAATTAGCGGTGAAAATAATCGGCGCGAGAATGCGGACTTTTTGTCGAGCAATCGCAGCTATTTAAATTTCGCAGATTTCTGGCGCGCCTCGCGCGAGGGTTAATACGGTTTGAGCTCGCGCGGCTATTGCGACCGCAGGCTCACGTGTTGTGTCGCGTGTGCTAAAGAAACGTACCGCGAACGCAGTTACCAATTAACGGATACCGCAGATAATTTCTCTGCAAAAGGTTCACTGTGCGCCGACGTTAATGTGACCGTTCGATTGACCGCGAGAACGAAAAATTGATTATTTGTCAGCGTGCCTGAGATCAGAAAGCAAACTTCCTTTCGCGATTATACACTTTGTACACACTAATTCTATCCCATTACCATTTTTTTTTTTTTTTTCGCAACGAAAATGAGTTTGGAGACGTGCATCGGAAATTATTTCCCGTTTCACAATCGGGAAGATTAAATGGGTCAATGCTTTGGCCCATTTTTTTTGCGTTTATTTTGTTCATCCTATTTTTTTTCAGTGGTTTTTTTTTTTTTTGTATGCATTTAATTTTTTTTTCGGTTGTTTTTTTTAGAACGATTTTTAATTTTTATTTTTTTTCGATGTTTTTATTTTACTGTGTACTTTTTATTTATTGTTCGTTTTTATTATATTATTTCGTTACCATATTTCTGTTTCATTCATCAACTTTTGAAACAATTTACTTTTCGTTTAAATACATTTGTATTTATTTATTTTTGTTTTAACTTTATTTCCCTCCCTTTAAACAGACCCCTAAACTGCACCTAAAAATCAATTCCACTAATCCTCCTAATTACAGCATAGAATTTCAGAGCCCATATTGTACCTATATTTCGCCCTTAACATATATAGATTATTATACTTCTATCGTGATATCTACCCGAAGCATCTAACAACCCCATTGAAGTTCATTTACTTTAATGCTCCCCCTTTTACTTCGACTTCATCTGCAATCTATTACCATGCCTAAGTACGAAAACTCTCAGGTTCGCGTTGAAGTGATTTTTTCTTTTTTTTTTCTTCTTTTTTTTTTCAAAAGCATCTATTAGAGCTTGGCTTTACGGTCATGCGTTTTAATTGCTCGTAAGATCATTTCGCGCGAATAAAAGCCAGATGACTCCGGCGCAGCGTCGACCACCCTGTCTCTGAGTCGCGGCCATCGTCAACGGATTTTTCAAACGTCGACTCTGGGAGCTTTTGATTTACGCGCCGTTAATAACGAGCATGCATGAGACTTGCGAGTTGCTCGACGGGTGTCGAAGACAAGTCAACGGACAGGTAAAAGCGAGGGAGAACGCGCGTTACCACTACCATCGTCGCGGCTTCTCAGCGAATTGGCTCGTAAATATCTTCGCGTTGCCTATATTGCTCTCTCGCACAAGACCAGTTCCAGCTTATCTCGGGTCGAAGAAAAATTCGCAAAAGAACATAAATGACTTGGGAAATAATTTCGATGACGACGTTTGAGTTTTGAAAACTGATGGTTTTCTTATTTCTTTTTTAACGAAAGTCATTTTCCATGTTCATTTGGTGATCGTTTCTCAATTCTTTTTTTCTTTTCTTCTTTTTTTTTTTCCCCCGAAATAAATAGTCTATACCACAATGAGAAGTGAAATAATTTTAAATGGGGCAATAAAGGCGTATAATCTGCTAAAATGAGAGCTTAATTTTTCCCTAACATCCAATTTAAAGCACTTTGGCAAATCGCTAAGGCAACAATATGTGTTGTCCAGAATAAACACAAACCGTTCAATATTGTCACGGGAATATTCGAATAAAGTGCATGTAAACACGAGAGTGCGCGCGGAAGTAGGTGGGCTATATCTGGCTTGCCGTACTGTCCAAGCAGCGTTGACAATCCGGGCATGACCAGATGTGCGTTTGTGTGGAGAGAATCGAGAATGACTCATTTGGTCATACACGAGGGATATGGCGCCAAACATGCAAAATGGACGATAAAAATAAATCACTCGCGAGGAATAGCTCGCCAAATTAATTGTCAAAAATTTTCTGTCAGCATCTTCGCTTGTCTTTTTGAAAATCTTTTTTTCTTTCTTTTTTTTTTTTTTTTCTTGTCAGTCTAGAAATCATTCTAAGGAAAGTCAGTAAATGATTTTTATTCTAAACTTTATAACCTTTGCTCACGATTAACGCGAATAAGGATTGTGCTTTATCATCCAACTTAATTTTATCTTGAAATCAAGTTTTAATATATCGAGTAGAAAGATAATTGGCTGAATTAAATTGAAAATGAAAAGTTATTTATCGCCTAACATAAAAAGCAAGATAATTTTCTTGGTGCCACAATTACACTGTAACCAACAAATAACAAAATACATAAAGTTCAGTATTACTGGATAGGAAGAGCATTGGTTCAATCGTCATTCGGGGGTACGAGTCGCACGTAAAGATTATGGTTATGTTTCAAGGGTTACGTTACAACTTAATGAAACGAGGCACGGGTCAGTATATTATTCACGCTTCGCTAAGTCCCAACTTCTGAGACTCCGATAACGATACTACGTTCGATCTAGTCATGGCTCCATTCATCTTAGAAGTCACGATAGCACAGGTTGAACCGGAAGCGTCAGATTACTATGAATTATTGAGTAAGGTTTACTTTACTACCGATAACTCTACGATCATTTGGCCCATCATACACGATCTTATCGTTCGATATCTGTAATCTACAGGTTAATATCTCAATCTCTTTCGATGGAATTGTGTTTTGGCTTTTCTCAATTAGTCTTTAAACGTTCACCTTAGTCTTACATTCTTCTGTATCTTCAAATTGAAATTCCATTCAATGTGAAATTATTTTTCTTTATAAATAAAATTTGAAGTCAAATGTCAACTGTATGACGGTTTAATGATAAACATCATTAAACGGTGTTTCGTGCTTCAACCGACTCGTAAGAATTAATGCGGAGTTTTCGAAAAATTTAAAGCTCGATGACTAGCATGATAATTAGATCCGCCTATGTTCTCACTACAGTTCGCCAACTGCGTCAACCATTCCTCTTGTACAGTACCGTTATAGTCGGTCGAGCATCAATCGCTTCCCATCCGGCTTAAAACTCTTTTGAGACTTTCTCCAGAGACCGTAAGGACAACGTTGTTTACGGATGGCAAGCTCATTGTTTTATTGTGTACAATGAAACTATACAATATTCAAAATTAAACTTTCGACCTACATATCATGAACATTTGTCCTATTTTATTTTAACGTTCAGTATGACACCAAAGAGCTTCGATGTCAATCCAAATCGTCTTAGCTGACAGTCGATAGTGAATCATTCGTGTTATCAAGACGAATAAGAAAATCAATGTCTCCGTTCGGATTTGAACACAGTTCCATCGGTCAATCCCTTATATCAGTTCAAACGAGATCCAACAAGTACTTTGCAAACAAGAGAAACTCAGCACCGAAAAACACTTCCTTCTCAGGGATCAGTTCTATGACATAACCCGTAAAAAATTCCACTCCTCCGTCATCCTCTCTCTGGTTATCATCTCGGTTTGAAAATGAATTCGTCGTTGTGGGGTTAACCAGAAACACGTTGAATCGAAAGAAGGCAAAAGGAATGACGCGAGTATATAAGAAGAAGAGCGGTCAAAAAAAAAAAAGAAGAAGAAAAAAAAAAAAAAAAGGAATTTACTTCAGTAAAGAATACGTTTACAGCGTCATAGAATATTAATGGGATCAGTGTTGCTGTATTTTTACAAGCATACAACATATCACACAGAGAAAAATAGTTTATGCAATTGAATATTTAGCGTAAAAATCTCTACAATTTTTTTTTCTTCTTAAATCTTTAATCGAATCAATTACCAACTAATAAAATTAGTTGAAATCAGTGAATTTCTTTGTATCTTTTAAACAAGTTTTTAATGTCTGTTATAGATAATTAAAATCAATTTTTGTAATTAAAAATACAAAAAATAAAACTATTAAAAATTGACTGGTTCTAAATATGTGGAAATAATAACGATAAAAAGCTTTTTCAAATCATTTCAGAATGTTTAAATTGCGTTTCACGTCTGTAAATAGAACGAGGAAAAAGCCGTAATAATATTTATGACTCTCTTTTATAGTATTTATTATTATAATAAAAAATGGTGTTATCAGGTTCATGACAATAAATTCAATAAACTGGATTTAGGCGCGTTTGATTTAAAATGCGCGAATGAAATTCATGCGAGGTTCCATTCCAATTATAGTCGGAGGAAGGAACGCACGAGAAGAGGACTTTATATTGCATCGTGACGTCTTCTTTTTGCGCCCATAATTGTGCTCGATTTGATTTTTATTACGATGACGCGTGTTGCGGATCTACAAAGTCTGAGCCACATAAAAAAGTCCCTCGAATATTTTCAACGCTACAACAAAATATTTCAGATTCAAAAATTCGATACTGCAATAGTGCAATAATCAACAAGCTCTCTCAAGTTGTAAATTTTGCTATGAAAAGCATTCTAAATTTCTTTCAACGTTTCTCGTGTATTATGCAAAATGGACTTTTATGGAAATATTCAATGTGAAAATAACATTTTCAAAGCTTCTTAAAGCATACCAATTTAAGCACAAATTTTCCAAGATTTTCAAGTATTATCATACAATTGGAAGTAAGCGGCAAAAAAATGATTTGTTCGCGTATTTTGTATTAAACAACATTTAGTTGGGTGAAATAAAGAAATTTAATTATCAATGTATTAAATGCAAAAATTTTATAGGAGAGTCTTCGAAGTCTC
>JABFQA010000453.1:0-19990 GCA_022817065.1 Probaryconus sp. ZL-2020 | reverse complement strand
AAAAAAAAAAAAAAAAAAAAAAAAAAAATTGTCTCTGCACAATACAATTCAATGTCACCTGAGGCTCGGAACAAAAAAAAATCAATCCATTGCGTTTTTATGGATATTCGAACGTTAAGGCTAATCTCTAAATGTCATTACTATTAATCGTATTCTCTGAAAAATCCTACGCACTGAAACAAACACCTACGTTACTAAAGGAGCCTGCGACTTTCGAACGAACGAAATTGAGGAACAAGCTTAGTTATTCAAGAAATTCTTAGGCTAATTCGAAGGAGCAATTTTTCATGCGCGACATCGCAATAGATAAAAGATAAAAAGGGGCATCGGCCACCCACTAATTCAGGAAGTAGCACGGCATCGCTCGCGTTTTCGAGACACCGCGTCTCGACTGGGCGAGAAAAAATAAATTTCAGTAGACGCTTACACCGAAATATCGCAGAGCTTTTTACATTTCTTCGGCTTTGCGGATCTGGAATAAGAAAAAAAGAATGAAAGAAAGAAAGAAATGAAAAGATGACAAGGATTCGCAGTTAACTCGTAGGAAAGCTCGTATTTTTAATCGCGCCACACGACAAGATCGCTTACTCTTTCGGTGCAATTAAAATACTGACAGTGGGGATATATTATTAAGCTTAAGATGTCAAGCTTTGTCTAAATTTAAGGCAATGAATTTCTTCTTAAAAATACCTTTTGTTTATTCGCATTACTTTTTTTTCATTTCCCAAACAGAACAGAGACCATTAAACGTTGGGAGTTGATGCAACAATTTCAGTGTCATTATTTAATGATCAACACGTCTAATGCAAAAAACTAAATATCTTACCAAAACTCGCGAATTAATCTAGGTCTAAAAGCATTTCCAAATCTTATGAATATTTATAATAAACGTCCTTGTCCACGGCGTGGAGTTTTCCACTTTTTCCCGAAGCATTGGTATGCTTAGCAGGCAACGCTAAGTTACTTTGTATACGTCTTTTTTTTTTTTTTTTTTTTTTTTTTTTTTTTTTTTTGTTTGTTCCCTTCTTCCCAACAAATTCGCTAATTGGCATTCCAGCCGAACCGCGAACGATATTTATTGTGCCAAGTTACTTTTGCGAATGCGCATTTCCCGTCATTGTTTGCCGACGAAATGGTTGAAAATCTCTCTTTCTCTGCCTCGCTCTCTCTCTCTCTCTTTCCAAACGATGAGTTCCTACGTACGTATATCTTACGGACGTTTATATATACATATATGCATGACAGGTGTTGTAATTATATCACTTTCAAACATAACTTTGAATTCTGTAAGTGGCAAACAAAGGAGTTGAATTTATTATGCAAAAATACTTGACGTATATTGACGTTTGCTATGAAAGTAATCGTGTGCTTTTTCTGCACACCTTAACATTAATTTCGTTTATTATTTATTAGTGGATTTTTTCATTATTATTATAATTTTGTACGCATTTTAAACAGTTAATTCTAACAGTTTATTTTGCTCGGTAAATCTCTATCGACATTATTAAGTATGAATACAATTTTAATGATATTGCAATTCTCTGCTAAAACCCTTTCTTCTCATAAATCCCAAAGTTATTTAGAAGTGGAAAAAAAAAAGGAACGTTATTACAGCATATATAGAAACAAGATAAGAAGGTGAGGGACGCAAACAGAATGAGAAGGAATGAAAGACTAATGTCCATCATTTAATTCGTCGATCGTGCGATAGGCATATCAAGACAATACTTACGCATTTGCAACGTGCGAGCAAATACACGTGCGTAAGTGAGTATCCGCGTATTAAACACATGTTTAACGAGTGTTTAATGCGATGTTAACTCGCTCCGCCCTGAAACCACGCCTCTATTACAATCCGCATTAAATCTGATAAGAGCCGGTGCGAGGGCTTTCGATGTTATCGAATTTGAAACAATTTGACAGCTGACGAATACGCTAATGCCAACAATTATTTACTCTTTGGGAATTTGCGTTTTTCCTTATTCTCGGAAAGCCATATGAAAATAACTTCCAATAAATAATATCAGTTTAAGAAATATAGGGCAAAAGTGAAAGAATTATGAAAAGAGATAAATTATTTGCATTTTCTATTCGTTTTTTTTTTTTTTTTTTCTGTCGCAGTGTTTGTAAAAGTTAAGGTAATATTTATGATCGCGTTTAGCATTCTTATGGGAAGTGTTATTAAAAGATTGTAATTTATTGGAACGAAATTTAGAGTTTTGTTAGTCAGATATTTTTTGGTAGAATTTTATGTATTTTAGTTAAGTGAACTGTTTTATCATTTTATCATTGTCATTTCGAATCGACCACGACGATAAATCACAATCTAGTGCTATTCAATCGTTTTTTAGGTCAGTGAGTGTCATGTGAAATCGTAAGGTTCGTTCCTCTTTCTTGTAACACCTTATGTGACATTATTTCGACGAAATGAATGTTATTAAAAAATATTTTGCAATTAAGAAACATTATTAACTTGGAACTTTCTGTATTTTACAAATTTGTTTGTGCCCCAAATCCATATCTTCAGAAATTGTGGATTAAAATGTTGACCGAAGGAAGACTCGGAAAAGAATAATTCTGCACAAAAGTTTGCAGTAAATTGCATCCTTACTGTATTAAATATAAATATTATTAATGTTACAGTAATAATTATCAAAGGTGTTACAGCTACGTAACTATACAGCAGGCCAAATGCTAGTATAAATTTATCTTCAGGGTTCTTGCCAAATCTTTGTAGTAATGTCACACATGTCTACGTTGTAAATCATACTGACTATTAAAACTCATGCTGCATCAACGGTACCTGTCATTTTATGACTTCAAAATGTACAATTTACCACTATGAATATGTTGTTGTCGAAACTGAAAAGCTTATACAAAGAGGAATTGTACCCCATCATTTTTTAGTCTTTTCTTGTATCTTTTTTAGCGGTTTCATATCGACATAGATTTTTTCTCCTCTATTTTTTTTTTTTTTCTTTAATTTAAAAAGAAAAAAAAAAAATTGCATTGTGTAACACTTGCTTTGCAATAACCTATCTTTTCTATTATCATTTTATTAAATAAAGTTCACTATAATTTGAAATTGAAAAAAGCCACAACCACCTGAATGTGTGAATGAACTCAAGTTAATAAAAATGTAGTATGTTTCAAAAACAAAAATCTTATGCCGAGACTTATTTCAGAAGTGATAAGAAATACTGTCTTTTTAAAATGAACGAAAGAGTAATTTGGAGGGTCAATTAAAAGTATTTGATAAAAGATAGGTTTATTCTGGTGAAGAGAAATATGAAATAAAAAGGAATAAAAAAAGTAAAAGCTCGGATGGAGGAGAGAAAGGAAAAGGAGAAGCAAAGAGGTAAAGAAAAAGACAAGATTCGAGTGACGTCTGGATCTCTCTCTCTCGTCGGCTTTATTTATACCCGAAGCTCCGTATTATTGGATCACACCCGCACTGCATAAACGTATCTTATGCGTACATACGTCTTTCCATTTCGTTCAGTGCAATCCAATGGAATCGCACCCGAAATAGGGCGACGGCGAAACGGTCCATCTGTCCTTAACTTCTTTTCCTCGCTGCACATGTCTTCCGCTTATTTGCGATATCTCGTCGCTTTTCTTTTTTTCTTTTTCTTCAATGTCACAATTATTTCCACAGGCATTTTTATAATGAAGGACGCGAACGAAAGATAAACATTAATTCCTTCGAAATCACATGAAAATTTCTCTTTTTCCAAAATTCAATAATAATTGAATTTTATGAAGAATTTTTTTTTTTTTTTTGTAAATTGTATATTTTTTAAAAATACTTTCCTAGTGCAGATAGAACGTACAAATACAGTGATACGCAATGGACAAATTTGCATTCTATGCATAGACTCGGACGATACGAAAATGCACTTAAATCGTGCGCAAAGCAGCCTAAGTAATTTCCGCATTTGCTGGCTTTTTAGATTGCACGCTAGTTATATGAAAATTGCACGCACAGTTCCACGATATTTCACCTAATTAATAATTATTTCTTGTTAAATATAATTTTCAACTTATGCAAACACAGAAGCCTTATCAAAAATAATTTATTCTAACGATAAATGAAAAAATCATATCCATTTATTGATGACAATCATTGATCTGAATTGATCTGAAGATCGTTGAACAACGTGATATTTGACGTTCTACTTTTTACGATGTACATCAAGATGAAACTATGACGACGTCAAAATGAAAAAAAAAAAAAAAAAAAGCCATAGCGCCTCGGCCGACGATTATTAACCGACAGTTCTAAATGAGTGTAACGCTTTTTGTGAGAAATGGTATTTCTATAGTAGTTAATGAATTCTAAGAGTGCCAAGTAGGTGACAGCAAATCGGCAGCAAGGGTACATCGGTATTGCGTAATTACAGAGAAAACCGAGAGCCGAAGAATTCGGTAGTGAATTACACCGACGGTTGGATCATTAAGTGCGCGACACTAATTGCTGTCGAATTTAGAGATTCATCGACGCGAGCGTTATTTCCCCTAGAGGGAGGGAAAGACAGTGACAGAGAGGAGAGAAGAAAAAGGAGAGAAAGAACTCGGTGCAGCATTTGACGCAGCGTTGTAATGGTTACAAGGTTTACCGGATCGTTATAAAGAGAGTTTCGAGATCAATTACCGAAGATTAACGAATACAAATAGTTGATGATCTCATGCTCATGAATTCAACGACGATCTGAGTGAGAACTTTTTGTAACGACCTACACCCCAATTTCTACACTTTCTGCGCGTTTTGTGTATTTCATTTTTTTCTTATGCTTAATTGTTCACCAAAAAGGTATTTTCCTTTTCTTTTTTTTTTTTTTTTTCAGATAATAAAAGAGATAATGCAAATGTATAAATAATTGAGGCAAGTGAAAATTGAAAGAACGACACCTCCCCGAAGGATTCATAAAGAATTCGATGGTATCGTAATAAAATTTTTTGCGATATGAGAGAAACGCTATCGAAATTCCTGGGGTGATTGGAGTATGCGCGTGCGGTCAAGCAGGCAGGTACAAATTAACACACAAAAGGCCCGTGGATATATAAATACACGGCGCGGAGGGTTGCATAAATTGAAAGCCGAGAGGCAAAAGGAGGAAGGCGAAGGAGAAAAAGGGACGAAAGCAGCCGAACGGTCCGCGCAATCTGAATTCAAAGCGAACGCAATTCGAGATGCGTTGCTCCGGGACTATGCGACGGTGAAGGAACGTTTGCGTGGGTCGCTTAACCGCTACCGTGTGCCGAGACACGTGCCTGTCTTGGCTGCCTAAGAGATTGCTAAAAATGTTGATTAAGGGCCCTCTACGCCGCTCGCCTTTTATCCATCTTTCCCTTCATCCTGTAACGTCGCAAATCCCTTCTGCCTGTTTACCTGCCACGAATGACAGCGAGATGCGTTACTAATTCTCTCTAATGAAGAAACACTGATTCTGCGTTCAATCACTTTTTTTCTTTTTTTTTTTTCTTTTTTCTTTTTCTTTTTTCATTTCAACGACTCTTTTCTCTTTCGAGTTTTGTTTGCTCGGATACTTGATTATTTGTTTGGACACCATTATCGATAATGACTAACGTGATATTCATTTTTCGAACGTTAGGGAAGTTTTAGTTTCAACGAATTTTGATGATCCAGATGTACAATCTTCATTAAAACATTTATTATAAATTATCTTTGTCTTTACACATTTTTTCTTTTTAATAAGTATAGTATTTTTTATCATTAGTTCAAGCTTCCTTGACTTGACCGCAATACTGACGTAACGACATAATTAAAGATTTTTTAAGCGCCGTATGGAAATGTTTACTTTACTTTTCACCGTAAGAAAATATGATGCCAAAATGTCGACAAGGAAACGTGACTTTGATCCGACGTTTTTCAAGAAGTGAACGCACCGTTTGAAGTTTTACAACTGCTGCATCATTTCCGTAATAACGCGCTTCCTAATTGTTAAAAATACGTTTTTAAATTCACGTCAGAAAAAATTAATAATAATCGGTTGGAAATATCGAAAAGACATTACAAAGAAAATGATTGTATATTAAAAATTTGTTGAGAAATGTAATGCATAAACTTGGACACTCGCTAATAAAATGTATTTTTGTTGCAGCGCTGAAGGTGAAGTTGATGCTTAGGCGGCCAATTAATCAACTGGTGGCGCAGGGTATCATGCCTCGTAAGTTTTCATTCGTATATCTTCATCATTTTTTTTTTAATTCTCCACGAGCAGATTCAATTATGTTTTTCGTACATTAAATTTCGTTTCGAATAATTCTCTAGTTAATCTTTCACGCCCAATCAGTGAATCACTCAAGATGAATTACTCCCCATTTGGTTTGATTTCTTTTAGTCAATCAAAAGTCTTACAAAATAATAACGATGAATCGAATTAAGAAATTAAGATTTTTTTTTTTGTTAATTTAAGACGAAATGATTTGCATTCAAATGGAAATTTAATTACTTGACGATTAACTTGTAAAATAAGAAAAAAAAAATTATATTTCCCTCTCTAGGGAGAATTGTGCACTTTCAATTAAAAAAAAAAAAGTATTCTCAAAGGGTGACATTGCAAAAAGATGTAAAATATAAGTGAAACTTTGCCACGCGAACGGTCTAATAAGGAGTTAATTACAAATGGACATTTTAAGAAAGGACAATGCGAGGATCTCGAATGTCTCCGCGCGATATCATCGCATTCCTGCACAGCTTGAGCTAACTCGATGGAAAAGCCGCGATTCTCAAGAAATTCGATTTGTACCAAGCTGAGAAAAAGCAATGACGCCGAATGGTTTTTTTAGTGGTTACGCCGCTCGCTATAAAACGCCAGCAATAATCTCAAAGTGCCAATTATTACGAGTCGATACGTGTAACTTCGAATAGCAAAAAGGAAATCATTAGGTAGATCATTGCAATTGCGTTTGTAAACTTTTTCATTATTTTAGCACCGCTTGTTAGTTAGGCCGCCACCGTGTTTTTACATTTGTCAGTGCCTTTACAACTTTTTACTTTTCAATATAAATGAAGCAAGAAACAGCTTGTTAGAAAAACAAAAATAGGATTAACAGTGCGACAGTTCGACCAATTTGCCAAGTTATATGTTCCTATTATTTTCAGTTTCAACGCGTTATTTGAATCAGTTTCCTATTTACTTGTGCAGTTGCTGAAATTTCATTTTACTTCTGAACATTATTTTCAACATTGCTATTTTCTGAAAATGTTTTTATTAATAATCATAGCTTTAGAATAATCTAGCTTTTTTTTTTATTAATTCTATATCGAATTACTAAAAATTAGAGTGAACATCTTAATGCATTTAGAATAAATGACTCTATAAAAATTTCTAAGCTTTATTAGTGATTTAATTTAGCATAAAAAGATTGAATCCATTATCACGTTGTGACTGTCTAATGTCATTAATCAAATAATATTCCAATAGTGGCAAAATATCACACTGACTCATTTAAAGAGTAACAAATGTCACTGTTTACAGGAAACAGAGTTCCATGCGTAATTATTTGGGTCAGCCCTAAAATATTAGTCTTCTGACTGTTCTAGGCTCGTTTGTAACAGCGAATATATGTCGCTGCGCGATGGAAATATACATAACACTGCTCTCCAAAGACAACGTCTTATTATTTCTTGCTCTTGTGAATCGACGAATAAGAATATTTTTTAAATTAACCAGTAAACAATTTTGTCAACATTTTTTTTTTTTGCATTTAGCATTCAAAAGAATACATTACTTTTTTACAGGAATTCAGATAATTCAATTATTCTTTTTTGCACTAGAAAGAAAATTCTTTTTATCTATTCGTACATGTAAAAAAAAAAAAACGGACAATAATTTTTATTCTAAAAAATGACAAAGTGCACTAAACATTTCTGGTGAATTGTATATGGGGTAAAAGAAAAAGCACAGTCGCGTTCAAGAATGGCAGAAGAAATGTTAAAAACCGTTGCCAGTAAATGGAAGAGACAAGAGCAATCTGTTCGTAATGAAAAGACAAGATGAGTGCATGCGCGGGTCAACTCGGAATAGAGTAGCTGAGGAAACGTTAGAATAAATGCACGTGCTTCCAGGATCGTTTATCCGTTGAGTTAATAGAGTAATAGCGCGGACCATAATATCGCGTCTCGTTGACATCAAAGACACGTGAATTATACGGCAATATTATTTTACGGAGAAATCGTAATGCCGAGTGTATTTTCAAAAATGCTCATTTGATGATAGTCGCCCCACAAAACATTGTTTATCAAAACGAAGAAGACTTTCGTAATGAAACAATTACGACGATTAAAAGATTACGACTTGAAATCTTCGTTTAAATGGAACGTTAATTATTATATTTGGACGAGAAGAAAAGCTTTCGTTTTAATGATAATAATTAATTGATGAACATTGTATTTCAGCTTTGAAAACGCCCCCAGCTTTCCATGAACAAAGGAAACAGCTCGAAAGAGCGAAAACTGGAGATTTATTGAAGGCAAAAATTCAACAGAGGCCCGGAAGGGACGAGCTGGTTCGCCAGCATATCTTGGAAGATGTCGGTCATGTGGACCCAAGTCTGGCCGAAAGGCAACGCATGTTGAAGAAAGCTCGATTGGCGGACCAACTAAATGACCAGCTCAGCCATCGACCCGGACCCCTCGAACTCATACAAAAGAACATTCTGCATACCGAGGAACCGATCGAAAGGGCCGTTAAAGGTTTGTTACTATATTCCTTTCATTTATAAACTTCAATCAATAAAATAAAATAACAAAAAAAAAAACATAGAATTTTAAATCAATAGAAAATTATGCTAATGACAAGATCTAAAGTATATTTCAACTTTTAATACTTTCTTAATGGCAAGTCATTATGGAATATATTCACACGAAACCATATATTAATCCTATACGATGAGTTTTTAAGGAATTTACATATAGATAGAAAAAAAAATTGTTAAACCTTACATTTAAATGTAAACAAATTTGATTAGTCATTTGCATTGGAGCATCTTTCGATTTCACAGTGATACGAAACAAGTTGATAAACGGTTTTTAAAATGACTTTGTAATATTGTAGTTTGTGTTCTCTATGAATTATGTAAAATGATGTTCTCTACCTTTATTCTAATTGGAGGACTAATTTAACTGTTTAATATTTTTCAGAGGGCCAAATTCCCTTTAAACCGACGTGCGAGGGCCAAGTCACTAAACCTCAGCATCCTGATCACTATATCACCTTTGAAGATGACTCTCAGAGTTCCGAAGGTGCGCCATCCCCACCAGTGGAAGCCTCTAGGACTGATGTCCTGGAGACAGCAGCAGCATCTGCTGGCATTGTCACTGTTTCCTTAAGTATCCCTACGACAGACGGTGCCGTTGTTGTTACTTCGACATCGCCTATCTTCCAACAAGCTTCCTCGGAACCGAGGATACAAACGTATGCAGACTTATGTAATTCCGTTGTTGGAAATCAGCAACAAACGCAACAAGACGGTTTCCAGCAGAGTCTTCCAAGTCAACAACATGTCTCACCACAGGTACATAAATGATTTAATTTTTTCCTCAATTTCATTTCATTAAGTTCTTATATTCTTAATGTAAATTTTTATTATAACTAATATTAAGACGAATAATTAATGGATTATTAAAAATATGTGCAATGAAGTGTTGGTATTTCCAGTCAAATCAGTCAAATGCTGCAACGGCGGTAAATTTACTTCCATTGGCGCCAGCGCCGAGTCCTATGTCCCTGGGCTCCACTACATCGAGCCTGAGTCCCCTTTCGAATATTTCGATAGCATCTCCACCGGCTCCACCCCCAGCCGCTATTACACCAAGACCTCAGCCAAGTCCAATCGCCTCCTCGACGTGTCAGAGAAGCGATGCACCCGGCAAAGACAAGAATCGAAAAAAGTCCAAAACCAAAAGCCAGCCCAAAACACGCACCATCAAATTTCACGAGTATAAGGTACGTGAAAGGCTTTCTTATGGATGTATATTCACACTTAGAGATAACGGATCAGTGTTACATATATATATTATATACATTCTATAAGAATCAAAATATTTGAAAACTAATGATTTTGATGGTTTCATTTTATTTTATATAATATTATTCAATAAAGAATTATTGAATTTTAATAAAGTTATGTTAATTAACTATTTTTTTAGGGCCCACCGAATGCACAAAAATCATCTGTATCTTCGTCAAGTTCTGGACTTGGTTCGGCTGTATCCAATGAAACTAGTTATGATATATTGTTGCATCAGCAACAAATTTTATTGCAATGGCAATTACAATCACAATACAAAGTAAGTTCATTAACATTAATGAAACTAATTTTAGTTAATCAGATTTATTCTTAACTTACAAAATAGAAATATTAAGTGTAACTTAACACTTTAACAAATTTAAATTTATAAGAATTTTTATGAATGCTTTTGAATTAACTTTACAGACATAAGCTTATGCAGTAACAGTAACAAATAACAACAAATAATTCTTGGAAATAGGAAAACTTCATTCATCTCAAAACTTATCAATTCCAAAAGCTTCATAAAAATTTAATGCGATTAAAATGTGTACATTTCTAACGTGCATAATGTCTAGGCTCCTAACAGTGTGTGTTCGATCATATTTTTCAGTTTCCTCAAATGATACTCCCTGCTTCACAGAAGCCATTGTCGTTATCCAGCAGTAATGTAAACGATTCGAGTAATCTAAATGTTCCGAGTCCTGCATCATCGAATTCTTCAAACAATCCATCGGAACAACCTCCTTTGAGGCCGTTAGGAAAATTAGAAGAGATGAAAGGTACATATAATATATTTTCAAAAACAAAGACATTCCAAATTTTTCTACAACATTATTATAAATGATTCTTACAAATTTGTACATTATAGTGAGTGATCTCAAAGTTGAATTGAAACGAAGAAACCTTCCGGTATCTGGTTCTAAGCCACAACTTATTGAACGGTTAAAACCTTTCACGGAATCTTCAAGCAATCAATCGTCAAATTCAAATGGACCCCACATTACCCAAATGGGTCACATTTTGATGGATACACCAGGACCAATGACTTCTGATGAAACAAGTTCGCAAGCCAAGAGTCCTGCTTTAGTAGTTAAAGATGAGCCTAATAGTCCAAGAATTGATTCTCCCCACGGTAGTGAACATGATGATCCATCGAGCCCGCCAGGTAATAATTAATTTAAAAAATCATTCATCTATAAAGAAATAAGTAAAAAAAAAAAGAATACATATTTCTACTGCAAATGTGAATTTTCTTAACATAACTCACGTTTCAGGTGATGACATTATAAGGGAGCAACAAAAACGAATTGAAGAATTACAGCGCGAATTGTATAAATCGCAACAACAACTACAGCAAATCAGACAGACACAACCAGCTACTGTTCGTGCTGAAAAATTGGTTCTGCAGCAACACATACAAAATAAGCGACAGCAACAACAGCTAGCACTACATTTGCAGCAATTACAACATCTACAAGCTCAGCAGCAACAGCAACAGCAGCAGCAGCAACAACAACAACAACAACAACAACAACAACAACAACAGCAGCAGCAGCAGCAGCAACAGAACCAACAACAAAATCAACAATCCAATAATTCTGTACCAGCTCAGCAACAGCAACATGCAAACTACCAACAGATTAACGCCAAGGCAAGTTTAGCTGCATTCCTTCAAGCCCAACCAAATAATACCACAACCATCCTGGATTCTGCAACCTTGACAGCGATCAACAACAAGAAAAATCAGAACAAGAGCAATACTACGGTTCAGTTACCTGCAGCTATTGTTCTGAATTTGGCAAGAACAACTAAGCTAAATGGTTCATTATTGGGAGCGTTGGTAGCTCAAGCTCAACAAACGCATCAGCAGCAAAACTCAGAAGACGTGAAACCACCACCTCAATATGACGAAGCTGCTAAATTGTTAAAAGTAAGTTACTTGTACTTTTTTTTATTAATAATTTATTAAATTAAATGTAATCTTTATTGAACTGTATAATAAATTAATATAATGCCTTTTAGGTGAAAATAGAACCAGTGCAAAAAAGCAGTGTCAAGAGTCAAGACATTGACGATGTATTGGAAATTCTTATCAAGAACGGTGAACTACCACCAAGCGCAGCGCAGGATCCAGCAACGCCAACGACACCAAATCGTCAATTGCACCAGAATTTAATATTCACAGCGCCAGCCGATAGCCAAACGCAATCGCTGGTGTTCACTGCCACAAACCCTATTAGTCCTATAAGTCCTATAGCAATGGATGTCTCCCAAACTGCATGTCCTAGTCCACCGGCGCCTCCTCCACCTCCCCCGCCCCCACTTCCATTAGCTACGTTTTCCGTACAATTGCCAAGTGCGTTACAACAACAATCTCAACAAAATGAGCTGACGTCCTTCCCAGCGAACCTTCTGTCATCGGAAGCAGAAATGGACACTAACATGTTACTGAGTCCTCACTCTGCTCAACAAACGTCGCCAGATCCTCAACCGCCACAGGAAGTAACTTCCACAGACAATACTAATTTAGACTTGAAGGTGAGTATTTCTTCATTCCATGTATTTTTTTGTTTCTTACAGATTTTGTGTTAATATTGAAATATTTTATTTGCTCTTATAGGAATTAGGGCTTGACCTTGAAACATTAGACACCATGGACTTTGGTCAATTGGATTGCGACCTTGAAGTAAAAATGGAAGCGCCACAAGAATTGATGGACATTGGGGACATGCCTATGGACATGGATGACTCGGACTGGTTGGACTCCTTAATGCCACATTCTCCACCAGTTACAACCATTTCCACTAGCCACCAACCAACTCCACCTCAGTCCCATACGTCAAATAACGATCTCTATGATCCTCTTTTAGCCAATAGCCAAGATCCTTTCGACCTCTTCAACATCGAAGATTCTGACTTTAAGATGACCTCAGACTTATCGCTCACATGGGATAAAGTTGACTTTGCCACCTAGCTACAGGCCACTGTGTGGTAACGATACAGAGAGACAGAAAGAGTGTACTTAACATATAACAAGGTACAAAGACATTATACTTTGAAAAAGTGATGCTACGACCTTGTGGAATGATGATATTGAAAATTGCTGTAAGTGGTGGTCTTTTTCAATAATGTTTCTCGCGGGGATGGTTATAAACGTGCATTAAAGAACGTTTCATGTCGTGTAAAACATTGTATAATAATATAAACATAATAATCTCGTGAAATAATTTCAATGACGGAGCATGGATTTTAATGAAACCAAATTAAAGAAACCGCAAATGCACATTACTCTTTAATGTACTATCCCTGGTATTTTGTCGGTGGTCATTGAACAGAAACTAGTCGGCAGTTACACTTAAACACAGTTGCCAATGTCAGGAATTTTGGTACTGAAATCTGAATCATAGATGTGTATATATATATATATACATATACATATATATATTTTTCATTAATAAATATTACGACCAGTTGGACAACTGATCAGAAATTGAGAAGCAAAAAAGGAACTAACAAATGTTTAAAACTAGAGCATGTAGTTTTAAGTTTGTGAGGATATTTTTGCTTCTTAATATTTCTTAGGTGCTTAAGAGAAGTGTTACCTTTCATATAAACCGCAAATGGCGAGTTTCTGGTGGAATTTGTTAGAGGTTTTGATATGAATTGGAGAACTAAAAGTATTATGAGTTGTTTCATGCATTTTACTATAATAAATGTTGTATTTGTAATCTGTCTGGTTAAACATAGTTTCCAATGCAATTTTATTGTACGTTTTAAACAACACAATTATAATTTATTTGTTTGAAATATGTATAGAAACATGTGAGCATTTTAGTCATCATCTATAATTATTGGTTCAAATTTTATACAGTTTTATTATATTTATATTATATCCAATTTCTTATTTGGATACATCTAATGTTCAACAAATTATAATATTATAAATTTCAAACATCTAATAAAACTGTATAAAATATTAAACAACACTATATCGATTGTATTTGTGAAAACGAAAGAGAAATTTTATGAACTTTCTATGTCGTTTCCACAAAAGCAAACGATATATGTTTCTTTCAAAAGTATTATGTAAATTGTATAATACATCGCCATTCCAAATTCCTCACATCATCACAAAATTGTGTCACAATTTCATTATACTTATTTAACAAATTCCACCACATCCAAATCAAGCCGTATCACAAATCACGCGTACTTAAATCATATTTAGTATATACTAATCAATGAATTCTATTCCCTTTGTCAATGTAATTAAATATTCACATCCTCATTGAGAGGCGTGCACTGTAACGACGATAAGGAAGTCATAAATTTATCGTGAACACCTTTTTACAGATACCCTATAAAACAATGAACTTAACTAAAAAATATGAAAATTAATCATATAAAGGAAATATTTTTTAAATTAAAATTGAAGATTTTTTTGTATTGTTAATTTATATTGAACGTAATAATTTATTTTTCAGCTGTTAAAAATTATAAATCTTTATTCTTCAAATTTATCTATTATGTTGTTAAGACTATATAAGTTTATCTTGCTAAAAGCGATACAATAATGTAAAACACATCTTAAATTAAAATTTAAAATAATTGTCATAAATATTTTTGATTTTTAAGTTGATTTTTAGTATATAAATATTTAAATGAAATTTAATGTTTTAATTTCTTCTAAAGAAACTCCTTATGATTTTTTAGTTAGTTGTTATAAATGCTCTACCTAATGTCGTGTGTTGCTGCTTCAAATATCTCATAACTGCGAAATAGCGTATGTGCTAAATAAATAAACCCATAGAGAAGTGCTAATTTATTGAGCAACTTCTTGTTAGCCCCTACCATAATCAGCTAAAATATTATTACATATATGGAAAACAAATTTAATATAAAATACATTACATATAATATAACAATACACAGAGTATACATATACAAATAGATTTATAAAATAAATATATTATATATCTGCATATGGAGAAATACATGTGAATCTGTGCGCGAGAATCTTATGGAATTCAGATATTTGCGTAGATTATATGCAAAATAAGTTGATGAAAGTTGTTAGTTTTTTTTTTTTTTTCAGTTGTACTGCAGTCATGTCAAAATTAAGATTCTCGAGAGTGTTTAATATTGCAAATTATATTATGAGGTGCACAATTTATGAGACAATTCATAGAACACCGTGTCGATTGAAAAAATGTTTGCTTCCTTTTTACTGGAAACGGCATGGCTATCTATTTCCCTTTGGTATTCCATATTTTTCTTATTACGACATTCCATATTTTCAAATTTAATAATCTACTACAGCAGAGATTGATTGGAAGCGCTTGTAGTTTTTTGCTGTTACAAATATAAGATATTTTTAGTTTGCATTTTGATTGCGTGCATTTTATTTATGTTGTTATTGCCAAAAGGGAATCGAAAATAAATTTTCATAATAATTTCATTGTTTGCATTTTTTTATATTTAATTTCATATGTTATACCCTCTTCGTAAATGAATTTATGAATTTTATAATTTGAGAATTACTGTTATTTTATTTCAGGGTTTATCATTTTATTCGTCAAATTCATTTTATATTTAAAATGAAGTGTTGTCAAATCTAAAAGATTATTATTTTAATTTCCTTAATAAAAAGTGAATTAAAATTAAGCACATGCCGTCATTTCTAGTAAATAAAATTAAATACAATTTCCAAGGTCTAATTTGTATTACAATTAGAATTATTTTGTGAAAATTGCAATAATTATATTTAAAAAATTCATAATTAGTTACAAACAAGATGAAGACACGATGTTCATTACTACTATCACCATAAAAATATAATCATAATATAAGTGGCATAATCACATAATAATTAATACAATGAATACAAAACAATGCAATATTAGATCAATTATTGAACAAATATATATTGAATATTTCAATAACCAAGATATATTCAATAAATAGTAAGGATATTTCTGAATATCATTGATTCATTTGGAATTTTATTCATAATTTAAAAACTCATTGTATTAACACAGTGATTATGTTAAATCTGGTGTGCAGTGTGATTTGAATAAGAGTGAGTTTCAAAAAAAGAAAACATAAAAAAGAAAGAAATAACATTAATGTTAATAATATTAACAGTAGTGATAATTTAATCTAAGTAAACTTAATACCCTAATAGCAAAAAAATTTTCTGCAGGTATTTTGAAGATCGTTATCTTCGAACCATACAAGATAATCAAAATGTTAGCTTTAACATTAAGAGATACCGTAATAAATTATCGTTTGCTAATGGGGTATATATATAAAAAAAAAAAAAATAAAAAAATAATAAGATGTACGTTTAGGCCTCCGCGCGCATCATCTCTTTCACTAGTTTGATAAATTATAAAAAAAAACACATAATCGGCTGTTTCCATCACAGAATTTTCTACTGCTAAACAAAAAAATATTTTCTATTTTTAATAACTCTAAGACTTTTTTAAAAATACTATGAAAATCTTGTTATTAATTTTTTACTTGTTTTGAAAGCATGAATATTTGAAAAATGAATTAGGAAAATCAAAATTTAAGTGAATGGAAACTTGCTGAAAAAAAATTGAATTTCTTTCGACCACATTTATTAAGTAAACCGTAAGATAACATTCCAATCGTTCGCGTGCGAAAAGCGAGCCCGGAACAATCAGGTTCCTCATTTCTGCTTCTGATGTTGATGCTCTGTACGTAACATTATTTAGCAAAGATTCACGAACATGCCACTCAGCATCTTTTCGTTCGTTAGTCCTCTTGCTCGATGAAGATTTCATAAAAAAGTATTTAAAAAGAAATGTTAAATGTTTTAAAAAAAATGAGGCAAAGGAAAGGAAAGCAAACAAAAATTAATGAATTAAGAATCAAGCGAAAGAATAGTGCATTTAGTGAAACAAAAGTAAAGAAATAATTAGAAAATCTTTCTCTTCTTTTTCAATAATCAATTAATTAGAAGTATTGAAGAATAGATTACAAAAACTTTTTACATTGAACAGAAAATTTACTTTGCATCACATAAAATGTCTTTTATTTAAATAGCTTATAAATGATTTCGCTTGGAAAATTTGCTAATGTTCTCTGTTAAAAAGTGAAATAACAAAAATGAAAAGATTACGAAGTATATTCAACTTCGTTTCTCTGTCGTGTAAATGAATGTACTACATTACATTTCGTGATACCTTTTAAGTCCAATGCTGAATTTGTACATGATTGTAAATAAAATTTTTAAGAAATAAATTAATATATTTCTGTAAGGTATCGCGAGAGCAGTAATCATTTTTATAAAGAACATGGTGACCTCGACAAAGTTAACAGCGATACATTTATTCTTAGAATATCGAGGATATGACGCGAACGCATGAGCTAATGCAAAATAATTATGATAAAAGATCATTTTGTGCCAAATCTCGCTTGCCACTCCACACATGCCCAACAATCAAAAATTCATTTATTCTTTTAAGCTTTCAAAAAATAAACTATCTTATAGTTAAAGTTCATTGAGCACGTTTGAGAAATTAGATTTAAAGAACTCAAATTTCACTTTAACTACAAGTTAGATATTGAAATTTGATATATCCTTTTTCATTTGTTTCAATATGAATATTGAAAAGTAGCAAAGTGAATTTCAAATTGTTGAGTAGTTTCTTCATTCATTAGTAATCAATGTCATGACAATAATATCACGATCGAAATGCTAATGCTTTCAATATTTCTTAATTTTATTGATGAAAGATCGAAATGTTCAAAATGCTGATATTATCATTTAATTAATAAAGAGGTGTATCGGTTTTTTAAGAATATCGATATTTCGATGGCGATCCAATGAATATTGTATTGTTCTGTAAAATATATTGTATTATATAGATTAAATGATGTGCAAAGCAAAACGCATAAAGATGCGCTAGGCCTATCGTCATGAAATAGCTTCTTGCATTACAAAACAAATGTTTTAAAAAAAGCAAGGGTAATAATATAAGGAACAGCTGCAATCGAAGTATGTTATTTATGACAAGCAAACCTGTGTAAAAGTGTTAATAATACAGGAAATTCAGTTTTGCATGACTTTGTATGTTGTGTTATAAATTGTTTGCAATGTTCAAATGCAGGATTGATCCTGACTCTATTGATGATTGTTTGATTTGTTACGGCTGTGCATATCTGGTAGTCTGCCGTCACTTGTATGCCTGTCTTTATAAGCAAATGAATTCAAAGAAGAAATGAATGTAAGGGAGTTTACTGTTTTCTTAAATTTTGTGAATACGTGTCCGTGTCACTTGTTCCAATAAGTGCAAGATGAAATGAAATGGATACAAATATATTTTGTATGAGCGTGAAAGCACAAGAGGAAAAGTAGAATTTTGTTAAGTATCATAATTATATTATAGCGACGTACTTTTAAGTAATTGTCGAATAATTACTGCTAGAGAGAGTGTTATTTATTTTTATTTGTTGCAAATTTACTGATTGCCTTCCATTTGATTAAATAAATAAATAAATAAATAAATAAATATTGAATAATTAAATGAGTATATTATTTTAAGTACTTTTTATTCATTTTTATTTATATAACAATTTCATATTATAAATATTATAAAATTATAAATATAAATTGATTTAACTATAAATTTTAATAATTGAATTATCTAATGTACAAAATTCTTTATGTCATTTTTTTCGTTTCTTTGGATTTTTCTTCCTTGCCATACAGTCTCTTACATTAAGATGATTAATAAGATATTGTTTAAGTGTTTCTAATGCTTGCTTACCGCCACTTCCATTGTCAAAAATTAGAGATAACTTTAAATATTCTTCACTGTCGTTTTGTTCTTCTTCCATATCAATTTCTTGTAATAATATTTTACATCGTAGATACAGAACATCTTTATTCTCAGTTGAAGGAGTCTGCATATCATGTTCCCTTGCATTATTTTCATTTAATTCAATAGTTTTAGAAGATTGACCTGACTCTTCCTTACTATCTTCTAAACATTGTTTTTTAATATTTTCATTTCTCATAGCCATTCTTCGTTTCCTGCGAGCATGAGACCATGTATCCTTATATGCTGTCAATTGATATGCATAATATTCACAATCAACTTCTTCTAATATCAATTGTTCAAATTGAACCTGAAAAATACATAATATATTTTATTAATAAAGCCATAACTTATATTTAATTAGTAAAATTCAATTAAAAAAAGAAAAAATACTGAAGAAAATTCATGCAAAAAATAAACTTTAATGTTATACTTACATTGAGCTCTTCAAAACATTTACAAAAAGAATTATTTAAATCATCTAAAGAACATATTTGTTCTGTTGCTTTAAAAGTAATTGAACACGTTGAATCTTTCTGCTTATTTAAAACTTCAGTTCTTGTTATAATAACTGGAACATTTTTTAAATTTATTGTTTCTTCAGGGAAAAATGTCCACGCAATACCCCATCTAGATAACAAAATTATTTTATATTTATAATTTTCTTTTGATTCAAAAATTTTGGTTTAAGTGATTTTGAATCATATCTTTCAATTTCCCTTTTTGTATATCCTTGGCAAAATTCCGTCCAGGTAAAATTAGTATTATTGTTACTAGCTAAATATTGTTTTACAACACTTAAACTATTTTTTCTTCCAAACATTGTTGTATATACTTTAATTCTAGTTTTATATTTTAAACTATCGTCAATTAGCCTCGAAATAAAAGATTGTTCTCCTCCTTCAATCATTAACTCCCTTTCGTTTCCAGTTGGGGCATTTCTGGGAGGTTTTTTTTTATGCTTCGTTATATTGTCAGTTTTAAAAAATGGTGGATTACACATAACAAATGTATACTCATTTTCAGTTTTCATAACTTCCTCTAATACTGTTGTAGAGTTTACGAGAGTTACTGAAAAAATAAAAGATTAAAGATACTTA
>JABFQA010000452.1:0-20035 GCA_022817065.1 Probaryconus sp. ZL-2020 | reverse complement strand
TTCTTAATGTCATTTTAAACAACAGCATAATTTGATACGTTAATTTAAATTTTAGTTTCACGTTAATAGATAAAATGAAAAGAGAATATTTTCTTATCCTTTTTCAACGAGTAATAAAATTATTATTAAAAATGTGTACACACACTGTGTAAAAAAAGGAAAGAAAAAAAAAGAAGTAACAATATTTAACATCACGGCGCAAAAGCTTGAAAATCACCCCGACAAGTCATAAAATAATGTGTACGACGCGAGAGAAAGAATTTTCTTTTTTGAGCGCATTGAGTGTATTTAGCGCATTTCGTTGGTGTAAATTTGCAACATAAAGCAGCATAGCGCTGGTTGCTTTATTCTTGGTATGGGTCTTTTTATCGCAGTGGCATTTCTCGGATTCTCGCGCGCAATCTCTTTTATTTGTTCTGAAATAAAAATCGCGATACGCGCGTCAGCGCTTCGTCTTTCGCGATAACGCTCGTTATTAAAATTAAATTGCATTATTTACGCTCCGGCAGCGATTCTCAGCGATTTTTCCCGTAATTTGTAGACTAGAGTGAACCGCAAAATCCGAAAAGGGATTACTCCACATCCGCCTGCCACGTCGATCACTTCTTGCCTCGACACTCCGACTAGATTTAAGCAATTTATACAATTAATTTCATGGTTTGTCATGCGTACGTCGTTATTCACTTTAAAATTACTGTTTTTCCATCATTACTATTTTAATGACCTGTTTAAATCATTGTAAATTTATTATTTATTTTAAAAATGTTACATCTCACTTAATCCTTTTGTGCGATATTTGATAGCAGTTTTTATTGCAAAAAATTTATCACACATGACAAATTTACTGATTTTTTACTCTGTTATTAGATGTGTTAATTGTTTCAAATATCCACAATTTTGTGTATACAGTTATTGAAAATAACTTGTTTTCTCGTGCAGATAATTTATGAGAACTGTGTTTAATAACCTATCGAAAAAATGATTAAAATATGAAAATACCAATATTCAAAATTACGTATCATTTTTCCAAATGAATACCCCTGAGATGTTATTGTCAATCCGCAGTAATTATTAAGCTCCTCTAATGGAACATGTACCTCGGTGAATAAGGCAGCGTCTACTGTCCTCTATAGAACCGATAATACAAGCAACTCCTGAGAATAGATAAAAGATTGAAAGGCCTAATTAGTGCCAGTAATACATATGACCCGAAATCACTATAACATTTCATTATTCAAAATCTTGTTTTCCGATTACCGGAATAATTTGCAATATATTTATCAACTCATGTTCTTAGAACATATTGTTTATGTTTAGGGATCTCAGAAATTTCTTCAAATATATCGAATCAATCCGTTTAATTCGACTAATTACGTCTAATTATCCACGCGTGCTGCATCAACTACTAAATAAAATGTGTCTGCCATTTGCGGAGTTAGTATCCCGAGGGTCTCGACAAGATGAATGTGCGATGTCATTTGCTTTCTTTTTTAAAGAGTAACACACTCAAAACTTTTACTTCATGCTCTCTGCTTTATCGTGCAAATAAATCTATCTATTCGTACAAATAGTTCTTCCACTTTTATTTTATCGAATGGATGGAATGGATTTTTTTAAACTCAGTTTTTTCTGTCGAAAGGAAAAAGTTAGGTAACGTTAAGTTAATAAAAAAAAATAAAAAAATCCTTTTATAATAAAAATATATTTCCATTTTTTTGGTTCTCTCTGAGGATTGGACAGATATTACTGATTCAACGTTGACCTTACAGATTCATTGGTACAGAGGTGTGGCACTGATTACCGATGTTAGTGTGGTAGTGAAATAGCTTGGGAATGAGTAACCATTTGCTTCAACGACTGTAATTTATTTCAAATGCACCTGCAGTGATATTGAATTCAAAATTTGTTACATTTTCATGGATAATAAGATAGTAAAAAGCGTATTATAATTTTCATTTAGACGTAAAAAGGATTTGCTATTTTTTTGTCAAACTTTCAATATGATAATGAATCTTTCGATGAAAAGGAAATGGGAACTAACGAAGAGTTAAAAGGCCACTTATTATTAATACTAACATTTAACATTTGGAATAATTTTTCCTTATTGCCAGATGACAATTATCGTTTAAGCACTTCTCGATCGCGAAAAGTTGAAGCGATCAAATAAAACACTAAAAATGGTTTTATTAAGCTAGTTATATACGACTATCAGAGCGCGTATACGATTGTGCTTTACGAGCAGTCCAAACGTGACGCAACGCAACGGTCAGATCTGTTCATATAACGGCATTTAAGCGATGCAGTGCATAAAGTTTTATTATATTAGTATTGGCTGCCAGTATATCTCCATTTATACGACTTACCTTTAGAACTTTGAAATTATTCAAAGCCTCGGAATATCATTGGCATTCGAAATTTCTCTAAAATTTTATTGTCGCTACTTTATAATTGCTGAAATAATTGTTTTGCAAAATTAATTACTTTTGCTATAAGTACTCTTTTACAAAATTTAACTTTCACGTTTTAAATTGTAACTTTTTTCTCTCTCTCTCTCTCTTTTTTTATTTTATTTTTTGGACAATGCAAAAAATATTACTTTTAACGTAGACAGAGACTGAAATTATTTAATAATATAACATCGACGGTGTTCTTGATTTACATTTAATTAAAATTCCTAAATTCGAATGTCCGGAATTATTCGGGTTTACTGGTACCTTGGTAAAATCTCATTTGCATGACTATATAAAGACATCCTCGAACAAACATTCGCCAGTCCGTTCCATTTTTCGTTTGTTTTATAATTGGCTTTGATTCGTCTGATCAATTTTGTTGAAACAGCGAATCAATCACTCTTCCGAATGACGAGCGTCTCTCCCTCGTCACAACGAACTGGTCATCAGCGTCGAATGGGAATTTTGCTTTCCCGCGCGTCAACAAAACTCATTTGCAAATTCCCAACGAGAAATTCTTGTCACCCTCGCTAGGTCGTTAAGCTTCCTCTGATAATAGATAAACGTGGCTCATACCAGGAAAGCCCTTAGATCGATTTGAATGTATACCTTCGTCTTAGAGAATTCTACGTGTCAGTGTAACACCTAAAGTCAATTAACAAAATACTGTTAAAAATTACGTGCAACGTTTCTAACACTCTAATGAACGTTATCAAAAAAAAAAAAAAAATTGAAAATAGAAAAGCATATGGCAAATAAAAATGTAAAAAGTGCACGTCTTTTTTTGCCCCTTATTGTTGATTCATTGAATGCTAGTGACAAAGAGATTTGAAAATAATTGGTATTGTAAAAAGCACTGTTCTTTATTCTCTCTGTGGCAGATATTCACGATTAATCCAGTAAACACGACAAATACGCGGCAAAGATTCCTTTCTCAGTGTGTTCAATTAATGCTAACAATTCGTCTTTGTGCAAAGACGACGGTAAATGGTGAAGCAGGTACTTATAATAACCTGGTTTCTCGTCGAGCACTCCTCGTCGTGCAGCGAACTAGAGAATTGCTTGGAAAGAGGCAGAGCGTAGGAGTTGCTGTAGGAGTTCGGAAAGACCGACTTGGAAGACGGAGAGTCGAGGCGAATGGGAGCGAGCCAGAGCGCGAGCGAACAGGAGCAGCTGCAAAACCGAGTAAAATAGTAGAATAATAATATTCCTTGCGATTCCGTCCGGCATTAGTGATTCTTTGAACGAGTAATGAAGGAATTTAAATATTTCCACCGTGCCCCGAAACCTACCGAGTTTCCAAGTCAATTACCGGATTTAACCACCACCCTTCGCCACGTTCTTTATTAAAACAATTCACCGTTCTGTGCTCATTCTCATACTCCATGTATCTCTTTTTGCTAATTATTACATCAAATTCAAACCTGTCAATACTTATTAATATTTCATATATTTTCATCCGTTTCTTCAATTCGATGTTGCTATTCAAATCGTGAATACCAATCGAAATAATCTCAATAAATAAAGTGGAAAAAGAATCGACGACAAAAATTAAAGAGAATTTCATTGTTAACAATTTTAAAATAGTTCTTTTTTAAGTTCGAATATTCTACAATCAGACGCAATAACGTTTTTATTTCCAAGTGAAATTAGAAGGTATTATATTTCGTTGATTTCTTAAGGGCTTAGTCCAATCGAGAGTAAAATAAAAGTATTTTTCCTAAGGCTGGCATTATTGAAACAAATTATTTAGATTGCCGTAACCGTTAACGACGTAACGATTGTGTTCCTCGAATTGCATCACGAAATGTTTCTTACATTCAAAGCAGAGCTACAATAAATCGCTGAACAACGGTAATCAATATATCCTATCTACTTGACTGTGCCTAATGTCAAAACTAAGCACGCGATATCTGCCAAGTGACTCGAACCGGTCTACAGTGTATCACATTACGGTTTATATTTCGATTGGAAATTGCCCAATTCCCGAAATCAATGGATTTGAGTTTTGATATCCCCATTTTTCTCTTCCTTTCCCTCTCATATAATGATTTCACATATAATGATTTCAGTAAACATTAATTATCTGCTGAAATATGAAACACTTGTCGATATGCATGATTCGCATTGATATTCATCGAGTCAACGCTAATTTGCTAAGCTTACTTTTGATCAGAAATCAAAAACGACAATCAATGAACGCGCAAATTACTTATTATCAATACGGTCTTAAAGCCCGTTTGATGAAATTGACTAATTTTAATGGCAATGAAATATATATTCACCTTTAATTAGGACATTGATAATCCTTTACAGAAAATAATGTTTACTGAAATTAAATTTCCGTAAATTTTTTGCGAATAGTTTAATAACTGCCAGTTATAACGTTGTTCCATTTAAAAATAAGAATGTTTTTTTTTTTATCGTCGATAATCAATAATGACACTAATTGTTTGTCACCTTGGATAATTGGAAGAGATAAACAAGGAAGGATATATTTTTTTGTCAGCATAATGTCAATTTTAGTTGATGCTGATTCAGCTGGAGTTTTGCCCACATAGCACGTAAGCGTCACAGTGCATCGGCGACAGGGTTAACGAATCGTTCCGCGATTTTCCGTCCGAGTGGACAAACGATTCAAATAAAAGGAAGAATTAAGCGCTAGGGCGATAGCCATGAACTCGTTTATTTTGCCCTAAATATACGTTACATTAATACAAAGCTGTTTTATGCGAGAGCATTTGGCGCGGCAAAAATGCTTTTATTATGCGCATAACTCAATGCATCAGTGCTTTCAGTTTTGATACTAATGTGAATTATTGAAGCTTTGCTTATTAGATTATTACAAATTAAATTTTTATCTGAACCTCGACAAAAAGCCTTTCACAAAAATACTAAAAATCCATCAAATTACAACACTTGAAACTTTTTTCATAGGAATATTTGTTTTAGATATACCCAAACACTTTTGCGCCAAAAGTGTACATCGAAAAAACATTGCCATTCTCTCAGTCAAAATAACGTATGTTTTTGCAAATGCATTTTATCAGTGGTCAAAAATAATAAACGAATAAAAATTTAAGAAAACAGACATTTAAATGCATTCGCAATTTCTGACTGATGTATACAGTAAGCAATTATTGATTACTCAATAACATTTCCCGGCAGCAGTAGACCACGAACTGAAATTATGAAGAATCGATACAAATAATTACGCTCCCCTGCCTTGGGCCACACTGTTAATTCAATATCATTTGTATCAACGATTTTATATTTCACTCTAAACCCATTTCAGTCGTTATTAACATCTGTCGTATCGCGCTATTAAAGTCAGTCAATTTATCACATACCTAATTTGGACAGTCAATAGCATTCTATCAATTATTTAACGAAGACATTCATTTATTCACACGTCTCATTCTTCAGACTAACAACATTGCTAATTGCAAGTCACAATGTTTGCTCTAATTAATGTTTCAATTAACTTTCCCGGAACCAACAGTCTTGGCAAATTTCAAAAAAAAATCTGATAAAATGTTTTATGGATTAATGCGATATTCAAAAACAATTTAATTAGAAAAGTTAATAAATTAAAAAAAGTTAATCCTGAAAGGTACCAATGAATGAATCAGCAAAAAGTCTGCATGGCAAGAAAGTTGAAGGAAAACTTAATTATTACCAACAGTGCAAACTATAAGTTTTAGTCACTCTTATGCTGCAAACTTTTTCTCAAAACAGTCGTATTTGTACAAACGATTGTGTACAGTAACACTATGTCATCAATAGAGTTTCACATGTCACAAAAAGGTAAACGAACATTTCAACCTTATTGAATTGTATTCGAGTGTTGCTCTTAATAAAAAAAATAACAAACAAACAACTTCTTAAGATAAAATACTTTGTAATAAAACCCAATGCAGTTGCAATCATATTTTCTGTACGATATAATCTAAAAAAAAAAAATGTTATCTTCGTTCACTATAACAAATTTTCTAATAACACAAAATTGATTTGCAAATATATATATATTTGTATCAAGTTTGTAGATCTTATTGAAAAGTTTGTTTATCTCGTGGTCAATGATTCTCGAAAGCAAAGAATTGAATTACTTGAAGAGGTGTTTTCTAGTTATCGAGTTAGTCAGAAAGATTTCGAACCAGCTAATGGGTAAACGTGACTCGTCATTTGTATCCAATCACTTGACCTAGTGATATTCTAGAATACAGAAACAACGATATTTTGTGTCAGTGACGACTCACTGTTGATATTCAAAATGCGAGCTTACGTTTAATGTAGTCAATGCTCGGGAGCCAGTTTAAGAGAAGTAGTCCGGATGCATTGAATGAGTTAGCGATACTCTAACGATCTAACTACACCTCTTTAAAGACCGTACCTAACTTGAAATAGCAATATATAGTACGTCGAAACACGTATTAGAACTATTTCGTGTTGTATTAGTAATTCGCTGCGCTGTTTTGCTGATCGATAAATTTATCAGTATATATTTTTTGTCCAGTGGAAATAGATTTTTCTAATAAATAATAATAAAAAGAAAATTGTTTAGATGTTTAAAGTTTCAATGATCTTTGCAACATCGTTAGACAATTTGCAAGTACTGTCTTAATGGAAATCTAAAACTATCTTACTTATCTCATCACTCTCCAACCTTTAACGAAATCAGTTCGAGTCATCCTAGTAATTGACGATTAATAACGCACTCTAATTGTGTGCGTATAAAATGCTTTAATTAAAATGAAGGAGAGAATCGCTGATGAACGTCGACATCCATCACACGCCACGTCGTGATTAAGAAGATGATCGTCCAATTAGCTTGATTAACTTTATTAACGAAACGCCGAAATCGCTTTAGCGAGGATCACTCATGTCATTTTTAGCTCTTACATTGACTTTCTTCTTACAACCAATGAGCATTTTGGATGTCATTCAACGTTCATTATTTCAATAAATAATCTTAGTCTTCGTAACCTCGTTTGTACGGCATATCCGCGACATTTTATTATTACTCTTTAAAACTTGTCAATTACAAGTTATAAAGAAAAATATACTGTGCAATATATTCATCAGTTGTATATAAATGATGAACCTATAAAGCACAGTACTATAAATCCTAATAAATTTCAGTTGATCATTATTAAATAATGGTAAATTGAAATAGCCACTTTTTTTGAGTAAAATTTCATAACAAAGAGATGGGTTCGAATTTTCGACATTGAAATGCACGGGGTATAATTTAAACTACCTCGTAGTTTTGGTTAATTATTCAAACTCATGCAAATATAAATGGCCATTTCATTAATCACCGCATTGGATTGGAGATGATAGATATAAATTGGACACAATGCATATACAAAACATTATGTTTTTCGATCCGAAAATATATAGGATAATACATTTATGTATCAGCGGCAGGGAATTAACCTACATAATAACAGTTGCCGAGCAGTGCGTCGAACAAGCATTATTGCATATACTGCACGTTATGATACGCTACGTAACATATGCTCCTAATCTCTCGGTATATCAGCAATAATGGCTTTAAACCAAATCTCTGACCAAGCAAGCAACCAAGTCTGGCTAAATAGTATATCTTTAGCATAATCTACAAGATGGGCTAAGATCGTTCTGCATGGGAAATAAACTTGTCTCCGAAGATTGACCGGCGTCTTCAACAATGCAGATCGAAACTTATGTCTTGTGGTTCATCGAGATTATTCCTGCAGAAATTCAACAATTTATACTCATATTAAAGTAGATAACCCACTTAAAAATTACATTGCAACGATAACGGACAAAAATGATAGATTTTCAGTAGTATAGGTTTTATTGTGTGGAGACATAGCTTCAGGTTCCAATAATGTTAAACATCTTCATATGTTAATAATGTTTAAAGTTCAACATGATTTTGTTTCATTTCTAAAAGCCATTTGGAAACAAACAGAATACCCTAAGGATTATTTGACCAGATTCTGGTATAAGTTGATTTTTTTATGCAATCGTGAAATTGGGTTAATCTCCAAATCTTGAGAGATCGACTCAGAATCTACAAACGTTTACTTCGCCTTGCTTAGACTCGAAAGCTGATTGAATTTCGTATTCTGGAATTAAGCCACCTTCCTTGGAAATAATACAATCGAAAGAGAAGTGATTTACCAAAAAAAAAAAAAAAAAAAAGTCGAAATAAATATATATCCGTAGTTGCGAAAGTATGCGAAATATTTTACCTCTCATTTTGGCATACCCATATGTCACGTGAACGCGTACTTTGGAACCTCGTACATTCTATTCACATCACATCGTCGATTTACAGATAATACCGCCATTACCATTGAAAACAATATTGCGATGCATGATATTACTGATTGTACAAAAGATAGAAATAGACGCAACGAAGTGATGGTGATGGGGGCTCAAAACATTGATGAACGACGCGTATTGATTGAACTTCCGTTAATTCACGTAATGAGGGTGCAGTAATGGTATTCGTTTTGAGATTGATTATTGCGAAAAGCTGCATGGTTCATTTATCATAGCCATTAAATCTGATTGAAATAGACACTTTTGCGTTATAATAATATCATCAATTGTTTCTGTAAAGTAGCCGCATATCCGCACTATTTCTACGCAATACCTTATTAACAAAAACATTAATTCCAACATACTGGCTACTGTTTTGAATAATTATTACTCATTAGATCGTTAAATTATTGCTCCTTGTAATATTCAATGATTATAATAATAATTTTTTTTTCAATCTGCATAATTAACCATTATTGTAAACATTTTCATTCATCTTCTTTTGGAAATAATCTTTGATTTTGCAGACAACATTGTGATTCTCATAATTCATAAAAGACACTTATTTCAAACGCCAGTCAAAAATCAAAACTAAAAAGGATGAGAAGCATCAAGTTTAATGTAATTGTAATCGGCGGTGTTATCCATCTTCATTTACTCGTAATAATATAATAACGTAAGTTATAGTTAGAGATCTTTTGATTTGAAGCTTAATATAAACGAAACAAAAAATGATAAAAGATAAAAATAAAAGAAATAAATGAATGGTGTATCAAACGTGGTAAGTCATTAATTTTTAATCGAATCTCGATTGAAAGAAATTGCTAGCAAGTTAGGTACCTCCGTCATACTTCGTAAGTCCTTCATCGTCTCGATTGATTATTCAATCACCGAAATCGATTCGGAAATGACGATAACTCTCCAGGATACGCGACAATAAATTGGAGTATGGCGACCCTTCTTGTCCGAAGATATTTTGTGACTTAGCCTTCATTATACGACACACAAAAAAAGTATAAAAGCTCATTTATTTTCCAACTGTAATTTGAGTCCAGAAATAAAGTCCACGATGGAACGTACAAGAACCATCTGTAATTATTTTCAATTATTGAACAGACTTTCTAAAATGTTGGTAAAAATCAATTATTACTATGAACATTAAGGAAGTCAAACTGAACATACAGAATTATTTATAAATTGTTCTGGCGATATTGGAACAAGTTGACATTTTTGACCCAGAAGTCAAAATTCATGAATTTAGATCTGTGACTAAAAGGAGTTTTGTAGGCGTTAAGAAAGTCATAGTGTACTTTCATAACAACGAATAATTGATCTTGATCTTTTTTGAAGAAATTAAAATTGGGGGTTAACATTCCTTTAGTTCGACCCACAATCCTAATAATGACAGTCCCTTTTGATTAAAAATTGTATTCAATTTCTACCCGACGCTCAATTATTAATGTTCTTTTATTAATAATAGAAGTAAAATGTGAACTTACAAAAGTAATGTTAAGGGTTGAAACCATTAATCCATTAACCAATATGCAGTAGCTTATCATGGGTCTTTTGACTGACACATGGATTAATGGAATTCCAAAAGATAACTCTTTTCCTGCAGCTTCATCGTAACGGGAGAGCCGACATATTGCACATGTTACGCTGGAATTTGAATAATATATAGGTAAATTCGAACGGAGGATGCACGGGAGGTCGAGTACTATGGCGCTCGTATTCTGAATTAATTGTGACTCGACGCGGTACAGATGCCGTGGATTACGTCATGAAAAGGGGTAGCACGCGCAAACTCTCAAACGCGACTCTCCGACAAACGATCTGCTTTACTTGTGACGTCAAAATTAGTCAATGACATTAAAAAAAAAATGATTTTATGATTGCTAACTTTACTGTCACATTTGACCGTCTTAACCCTTTCATTCCCATCGTTGCTTTGAAGCGACGCATTGAGATATATAATTTCATTGAGGGAAAATTCTTTCAAATAACATTTTTTATCAGAAATTAAAATTCCAAAAAAGTTTACATAAAAGAAAACTTTTTATAATCAATATAAATAATTTGGAGAACGAAAGAGTTAAAGATATTAAATAGCGAACTTTTCTTTTTTTGTATTTTTATTTTTATGAAGTTTATAAAATGATATTGACTGGATTCAGCCAGAATGGTATAGAAAAAGGTGTGGTCGTAATCTCGTTCGAAAATGACTTTCTCCGATAAAAGAAGAGCATCAAGGAAAAGAGGGTTGACCAATCCTGACAGGTTTAATCGCGCTAAGTAGGTACGTTAGGACCTCCGAATGTCAGGCCTTTGCCATTTCGACAATTTGAGATTTGTAATAACCGCTATTTTAACCGACGCGTCATTGCCGTTAAAACGACATTGTCAGGATAAGAATCGGTCTTTCACGGCGGAAATTAAATTCGCTCTTATATTGCATTGTTGTGTGCATTTTACAAATATTAGACGTATATAAACTAATAACTGTGTTCAATTTTCTTTTGCAGGTAAACAAACATTTCTACAGCAAACAGTTGCTCTTCACATTATTAGTAAGTTATTTGGCTGAATTAGCTCTAAACATTTTATTTATTATTCATTAAACGTGAGTTCACTTACTACCATTATTTACAATTTGTTTATTTGCTCTACCGAAGTTTAATTCAAATAATGGTAAAGTGTAAAATTGAAGTGCTCGTAAAGCGTTGCTTATCCTATCGGAGCATATTTTCTGTACAATTTTAGCTTTCTCTCGTTCGCACGAAAGACACGCGATATGCCAAAAAATCTTGTTGGCGTTTTGGAGATGATTCCATCATCATCCCAAACGCAATTCGGGTCCGTGAGATAGTGAGACACAAGGGAGATTTTTTAAGACTCGTCCAATTTCCGAAAAGAGACCTATCCCTCTTAAGCCGCATCCCCAGCGACCTCTTTCTTGTCGCCCTTGACACCCATCGGATTTTTCTCAAACAAGTGAAGCGATATAATGTATTTTCTTATCTTTTCTTTGGCACTCGTAATATTTATTAAAAAGGTTCAATCATTTTTAACGTAAAAAGAAAATTCTTCGTGAGAGTCTAATTTATTTTCGATTACTTTTCTCTAACTTTCTGGAAAGTGAAAAAAAAAATGTGGCCACAGTTTAAGTTCCTTGTAAAATGTAGTTATCAATGATAGTGATCTTGTCAACGATCCTAACGTCTGATTTGTCACCGAAGGAAAATCGTAACATGCTTTTGACCTTGCATTTGCGCCATTCCGGATGCTGAGTAGGCAGATATAATAATAAGCGAAGGACGCCAGCAACGCATTACCCGCCGTACAAAGCGTATTAAATTATTAAAGCTTAATGCTTGGCTAAATTACTCCACACAGCTCTCCAACGCTAAGAACGTTATTTTCATTATACTAATTACAAAATCGTATGTTATGCACGCTCGTACAAATAGCATATATCCACAAATACATTAGCAATTTCGTTTACTGCATTGTCAGTTAGTGACTTTCTGTTAAAGTACTATTATATCAAAGCGAAACTTTTTCTTTGACTTTTGTGTCATCAATTATTATCGATCGAAAAATAATCTTTCTTTAATCAGCGAACGCGAAAGGATACTAATGATACACGAAAAAAAAAAAAGGTCGCAATCGACGCATTATAAATTCCCGTTACGTTCGAAGAAATTTTCAGTCGATGATACGCGACTTTTTTTTTACCGCGAGATTAATATCCATCGTGGATTTGCTTTCTAAATTCAAGAAATTCAACTAACCGGGCAGCCGTTTCGCGTAACAAGAACGAACCGGGGGCTTACTTGTAAATTGACTGTGCGTTAATTAAAATTAATTGACTTCGCCCCTTCGTTCGTTCTGTTCTACGCGTCATTTCTCTTGGGTATAAATTATATCCGATGCAGAACCACGTACGGTGCAATGATTTGCTTAATGCTCCGAGCAACATCTCGAAATTTTCGTGCGAACGATATTCAGAATTGTCGGCACATAATTTTCGACTCGATGCAAAATATCAATTGACCGAAAAGTCATTATAAACGTAGCTCTTGAAAAATTATGTTTTCGATATGGTATTTCTAGTTTTGCAATTTGCAATTCAACTCCAAATTAAGTAAAACAAAATAAAAGTTGAATTTACACTGAAAATAATTAGATGTTAAAAAGTAACACCGTATACAGACTCAGCGCATATAATATAAGATACCAAATTTTACTAACACTGATAGTAAACTTTTTAATCATCTTTGTATAAAATTGCAAAGATGTATAATTTTATTTTATCGGGTTTACAATTTGTGCAAACATTTTTGCAAAATTTTGTATCTCATATTATACACACTGAGTCTGCAAACAGTGTTGGTACTTTTTGATATCTAATTTTCCTCAGTGTATCGGTGTTTAAAATTAAAACAAAATCTCGTATTACCAATTTCCCGACTGTTAATTCTAACTATAAAGGATGACGATCGCTTTACAAATTTTTCGGTGGGTGGTTATTTAGACTTTAGAAAATTTCCGAGGCCGACATAGCCGGGCATTTTGTTGACGAGTTTAATCCCATAACAAATACTGATAGAAATAACTGCAATGCGATTGTTCATAGAGCAGGGAAATCGATGATGCCGTAGTATCCGGGTCGAAGTTTTACACGATTTTCTGCACTGCTGGTTAGACCGTGTTCTCTGATAATGGCGTTTGTTGATCCAGGGATTAGGATGGCATGACCTAGGACAATCATACCGGGCTCGATATAAACTTGCTGAGACTGAAAATCGGAATGCGGCTAGCACCAAGACCCGCGTGACGTGCTTTCACTTTTAGCTACGAAGGCATCCTTGCTTGTTACACCAGCGGAGATTGTCCGATCGTGTTTTCTGACCGTGGAATCTCCAGATCCCTGGATTAGTCCGCCCTGACACGGGACTCTACTACTGTGCCGACTTACTCCTCCCTCTTCCCATCTTAGTTACGACATCGTTTCTGAATATATACTCAAGAAGATTATCAGTATATATTAAAGACTCTGTTTGTACACTGACAATTTCAATAGCTCCCGAAAGATCATTAAATTCCATTACCATCAATTCCATAATATCGACCACATCGAGTGGATAAATTTCGGATAAAGAAAAATCACCGATTTTGAAACGACAGAAATTTATCATAAAACAGACAGTTTCGAAAATGTATAGTTTAAAGGTAACTAATTCACGACCACTTCATTCTACAAATTGACTTACAGAAAGACGTGGAATGTCGCTACTAAATCGCAGCTTTTCATACAGGCGAATTAATTAAAATCATCTCTTGACATGACAGTAACCCTAACTGTCTTATTTAGAGTTAATAATGCAACGTTGTGTGAAAGCATTTTTGAAGTAAAGAAATTACTATTCCCATATTATTCGCGATGAGTTATCCCGTGTGTCACGTGAATTGCAATGATGGAAACTCCGGAAGTCGTTGTTTGGAATTCAAAATTCGCTTTTGTTGGCCCAACGAACCGGTCTGAACGAAGTATGGCGAGTAGGTGATACGTCGGAACGCGTTAGAATGTGGTGCGTTGCCTAGTAGTTGAGGTTGAGTTTCGACGATACGAGAGACACGGGAGTAAGTCGTAGAGGCGCGGGGCAAGGGGCTGGCAACGATTTTACTCACTTGTGCATTCATGGAATAGCCTAGCGAGTTCGTGCGTTCTTCTTGCATTGCAACAGTTGGTATTTCTCGGCTTACTCGTAGAACAAGAGAATCACGCGTAAGCACGCGAGAAGGATGAGGATGCCGAAATTAATGTGTTATTGCATTGTTTCCACTGTTTACGCGACGTATTAGAGCCATTTTTCATATATCAGCCTTTGTAACAATGAATTGCACGTTACCCAATTTCAAAGCTATGTCACTTGGGTTGTTAGAATGAAATTTGTCAGTCGTAATTTCATGACTTTTGTTACAGTGCTTCTATAGCGTTCACTCTAAACAGTCAGATTTTCATGACATTGTACTCAGTTATTATTCTATCTCACGTAGAAATTTCCGGTTACTCACAAAAGCCAAAAAGAACCCAAAAATATAAACTTATACGTACATTGAGAAATTATTTATATATTAAAAAGTGTTGGTATTTTTTAATATCTAATTTTTCTCAGTGACCAAACAAAATATACTTTTTATTCCATTTTCAAAGACAGTTTTACTAAGGCTTTTAAAAGTTAAATAAATAAATAAATGCGATTGTTGTTTAGAAAGCGTTTGATAAGAATTATAAGAATACCTATTTATTTTGAAATCTCTCTAATCCAGCGTGAATGCAAGATATATATCTCAGGAATAGTGGCGATCACTGAGACAGACTTTTTCAATTAACCCTCAGTGACCATTGACGAACGATACGAAATTTCTCTCCTTTCTCGCAGCAACTTGACAAATTGCTCTTTCTCTATCGGTTCGTACGCTTGACTATTGGCTTATCCAAGATTTGCACGTGTGTTGGTAGATTTTTAGTACGTCAGAGGAGGAGCAGGGCTTGGAACTCTGTCGATACCATTTGGCGTGTTGCAAAGCTACACGGTCCAACAATCTCGCTTTCCGTACGCCGCATGCCCCTCGTCCTCTGGCAACCCTCTTTCTACCGCGACTTACCCGATAATTAGCGACACTCGTTCGTCAAAGCGACATGCCGACTGATTACGTCGCCTGCCAGCTTCGTTACAGACCACATGCTTTCCAATTTTGCCTTTTTCTCTTCTCCGCCCAATCAGAAAGTCAGATTTTTTTCTACGTGTATATAAATTACGTATAAAAAATATATTATTGATTGCGTGAGTACAAATTGTACTATATACCTGCAAAAATGTCAATATTAATTGCGGATTTGCGTAAATAAATTAAAATTAGACGCAGTCTAATTTTCAACCTTTGTCTCTCTTTTCTGCGATGTCGAACAATACACGTACTTAAGGCCACGTACTGCTCTTTATCTACATAAAGTTACTAAACTGAGGTAGAATGCCAACTACTAAATGTCAGAACTAAACCATGGGAGTACTCCAGTACCTGTGGGAATAGCACGTTTCAGGTTAGGATTAAGAGTCTTGAGCTGGCTGAGTTCTACCTGATGGCATTTCACTATTTCACTTCGTGCGGTCTCATTCGACCTTGTTTCCAACCTATCATGCACTGCATTATCTTTAATTAAATACCGATTGAATCTCGATCTTAATTAATAAATAATACCATGTCAAAAATCCTCTAAATATTTGCTAAATTACAAACTGTTTATATATTACAATTTTCCTTTTTTTTTTTTTTTTGCAATGTTTCTTTATAAAAGAAATAAAATGTTTTGATAAGTTTTTCGCTATAACTTATCCGCCTTAATATAAGACAGTCGTTTCACGATGGCCGAAGAAACAAGAGAATAAAATTTCCGCCGTAACACAAATGCGAGTAATTTTGCAGTTTGATCAATATAAAGTCTAATACATCCGGGTAGACATTAAGGAGTGAAATTGCGGAACGATTGATGCGCGTTGAAGCACGAATTCATTACCAGTCTCCAAGACGGTGCCTATCTCAACCGACTTGACTGGTGGTTCTTTCGAGGGCGGATTGATATTACTTAAGCGTCTTTCGAGGGTTGTCTCGTCTAGCACGAGACTAATACCCCTTACCTCCACTTCTAGATTTTGCAATATAACTATTATTTTTAAACTACCGATTTCCTCTCTTATGAACAAATTTACCTGCACTTTTAATTAAACAATTCCAGTAATTTATATTGTGTATTTTTCTGTGTCTCCAAAAGTATGAATAATATTCTTTTTTTTCCGGTAAATTTAATAATGTAAGAAAGAAAAGGGTAACAAACGCATTCGAATGAAAGCTGTAATTGATATTATTATGTCGATATCGTACGCTGGATATACTGATTAATTGCCAGTTACATCTATAAATCATTAGCTGTTGAAAGCTTTAGTGTGTTTCATTAAAACCACGCACTGATTGTTTCCAAGCAAATGAAACCGGGGTAAAATTTAACCGTACCATAAATTGAAGATTTTCAATATATTTTATAATCTAAACAATTGGGTCACGTTCAGATAGTCTCATTTAACGTGTTTAATCAATTCAGATACATAATCCGATCAATGCTATAAATAGCGGAGCAGAGATAAAATGTCATTCCTATCTTAGTTCTCTAACTACATTCGAATAGGATAAAATTAAATTAAGCATCCGAAAGTGAGAGTACATGCGCGGAATAATCAATTACAGTAAGCAGCTGAATGAAAAACTCGGTTCAAATTAAATTAAATCATCTTATATATTGTCTTCCATATTTATTTTTGTCCAACTGAAACTCAATTTAATTACCACGATCCTCCGCTTTCATGTGTATGAAGTTCTCATCGATTAATTCATCGAAAAACTTCAAAAATGAAAATAGTTAAAAGATATATATATAAAGTGAATCATTAGAAATAAAATTAGAAATAAAAATATTATAATTCAGAAAACATTTCATACAATGTCAAAGAGAAATTTAATTGAAGATATAATTATACCTGCTTCGGGTGCAATAAAATAGAGATAAGGTTTATGACTCACATCTGGCCTTTTATTGAAAGCTCTTTCTTATCCCAAACTTGGAAAATTTTTAGGAAAGTGGTACTTTATTGAAATTTTATTAAAATTTTGTAAAATTTTCTCAGTCTATGATTGTTAGTGAAACAGTGCGTTAGTGAACAGTGAACAAGTGCGTTTAGGAGACTCTTAGATTTTGGCGGGTACGAGTGTTGCCGTTGCATTAAGGTTGGCCAAAGGAATTTTTTTTTTCACTTACTCACTAGTGAAGTATTTCAATTCGTCTTTCATTTAAATCCACATGTAGCCTTTTATAAAAAATTCTCTCTTGTCCCAAATTGCATAAAATTTTTTGGAAATCGAAAATACGTGTAAATAAAATATCTACACAAAAATGTTTCGATGAATTAATCGATGAGAACTTCATACACATAATTTTTATTAATTTTCTTCGCGACTGTTTAACGGGAAACTTTCGATTTGAACTTCCATTCTGCGATTGATTCATACTCTCGAAAGATGATGAAATAACAATGTGAGAAAATTTGAAGTATTAATCTGCAGAAGTTAATAAGAAAGTACGAAACGTTCTGAACCTCATTAATTCAATAATTAACTAATCTGAATGAAAAAAAAAAAAAATTGGTAATTACAGCCTCGCTAACAATCCAATTATTGCATTTTTTACTACAAAGATAATATATCGTTATTCTGCACTTGTATCTCTGTCTGTGTGTGTGCCTGGGATGCAATAAATGTCGTACCTATAATACCACCGTAATAAATCACACGTGATAGTCACAAAAGCTTTTCCTTTCTCCTTATGGTAATAATTGCAATTTTAAAATGTCTTTTCATTAAATACTGCGCAGTTGCAAAAACACAAAAGCCCTAAAAAAAAAAACTCTTAAAAAAAAGGGGGAAAAAAAATAAGGACGAATTATTAATCCCCGTAAATGGAAAAGATTTAGTCAGACATTTAGCACGTTTTGGTCGTACCCTTGTTGCGCTGGTCTTCTACTTAATGGCATATAATTTGCCATATAATGGCATTGCGTTTGTGTTTTATCCGTATGGCTTCTTAAACCCTCTCATCGATTCTCCTTCACGGTATGCTAATTGCAATCGTAAAATAAGGAGACCGACGATATTGGATGCTCCAAGCGATTCCACTGGCGATCATTGAAAGCCAACGATACGTTTCGTACACACAGAGAAATAAAAAAAAAAAAAAAAAAAAAAAAAGCGCGGACATTGACAAATCGAAGATCGAAATCGTGTCAGATTTCTCGATGCATGTCCACTTTCAGACAAACGCGAGAAATAATTCAATAGGACCGTGACCCGATTTGAAACCCTATACACGATACCGAGGAAATTATACGACAGCCTCATCGTCTTTCTTTTCATCACATTTTCTTTAATCATTCAAATATCGTTATCAATCATTAATTTAACGCCACCTTTATCCCTCAAAAGTTTTATGAGTAAAGTTTCCAACGTTGATTTTCAAAGAATTTTAATGAGTTACATTTACGAACATTTGTAAAGAAAAATAATCATTTTTTGTTTGAGTCTCTTTAGAAAAACATCTGTATAAAAAATTCTTTAGAAATAATTTTCATTAAATATTCTCTACTGTTTTTTTTTTTTCTTAATGAAAATCGTTTGTAAAAATTCATATTTGTTGAAAATCAATGTTGGAAACTTTCCAGCACATTGCAAAAGAACGTAATAGAAGGAAAGATTTGCAAAAATTTGGAAAGAGACTGCAGTAAGTGTTCCAATTAAAACTGATAGATTGACTCGTAACATTTGACAGTTTAAGCTCAATTACAATTGATTGATGAATGGATAAATTCATGAATATTTGATATTTTGTTAAATGCTCTATAAATATGATGATTTAATTCAAAAGTGGAAGTTAATTAAAACGTAGAGCAATGATAAATGAAGATAACGAAGTTCAACTTGTTTAATAAGTCAGATGAATGTGAATTCACCGTGACAAATTCATAACACGCGACGATTTCGTTTGAAATCTGCATATCGCGTTAAACGGGGAAACAAATCGCATTTTTTGCTAGCTAAAAATTTTTCAGACGCATAGATAAGTCTTAATTACAGAGAAATTCATTAAGATAGGAGACTTTCAACAAGTGGTCGATTACCCGAGCCGGATGAATTCGTTGCAATTCATCACTGGTTTATTATTGGGTTAATTCGTGTTGATTATAAATCAAGTATTGAAATTCGGTATTTTTTATGTGCTCGCATAATGTTGAACTAATGTGATCGGAGAGAAAGCGCCATTAACCCGCTTTATGCAACAAGGGCGTTTCGCGAAAACACCACTTTTTCAGATAATAGCATTTTAAATTTGCACTTGAGGAATAAAGTTATAGTCGTAAAATTTTAGTGTTATATTAAACTTGGATTAAACTTATCAGCGCCTCGTTTTATGCCGAAATTGATTAATGTAAAAAGTTGCTTCAGAGTGGAGAAATTGCTCATAATTAATGGGATGCGATTTTTGAAAATTTCAGTTCGCAAAATTGTACGTTTCATCTCGTAATTATATTTTAAAAGACGGGGGAAAATGTAATTTTCATTTTATAATCTTTTATGATATTAAGCTTTGACGGATATTTGAA
>JABFQA010000451.1:0-20037 GCA_022817065.1 Probaryconus sp. ZL-2020 | reverse complement strand
AAATAAAGAAAAATAAATTTTTTATATTAACTGTAAAAATTATAATAAATAAAAATATTTCCTGCAAGAAACTTCAGTGTCTGTCAGTCAGACGATTTTATATATAATTATAAGTCGTACGAACGAGAGTAACGCGTTAATTAAATGTACAATTTTTTATCCTTTAATGTACCCTGCCTTCTCAACTAATAAGTTATTTATTCGGTCTTTTATTAATCCTCGCGTGTTAAGCCACGTAACTATGACCATTATAAGTATGTATTATTCTTGTTTGTGACAAAACCTCTTTTTCGTTGTTTAAAAATTTTTTTTCTGAGACCATATAAGCAAGACGAGAGCGAAAGGAGTTGCTAATGATCTCTCTACGTTTATCCAGATCAGAAGTTTTTCGACGAGTGAGATAATTACAGCACCGTCCGCTCGTTTGCCGCTACGTGGTCCTGCCTGTTGGATATTTAGTTACTACTTTTTTATAATTAATACCTCGGGTGGCAAATGAAGTTAGCAAACAGCAGATAGCTGAAAAAAGAAGTTTTTCAAAAATAAATACTTGCTGTACAACGAGCTCAGTTCTACTTCAAAACAGCTTATACCTCTCCTTTTTCACTTTCGCCATCTTTGTCTGTGTCGCATTTATAATACGCCAACACTTTTATTGACATTCAGTAAAAACATTATTTTCTGGAAATAATTTCCACCCAATCGAATGCTAAAGAATCTCGATGTCGTTAAAAAAAAATAAAATCTACTTGAAAATCAATGAAACCAGAAACGAGGATCCTTCAAACTCGTACAATCGCGATTGCTCGACAAATTGCAAACTCGCAGAATTATTAACCACATTTCCAGAAACGCAGATAACGATCTTAATTATGGCCACTCGGCATAAAGATTCTTGAAAAACGTTTATCGTTCGACTTGTCAATCTGAAAGAGTCCGGAGTTGGTCTTGTGAAATGTTTCCTCCTGATAGACCAGAGCATATCGTGGATTGAGTTTTGGAAACTCGAGGGAGAGAACGTTTTGGTCCGGAAATATAGAAACAGCAACATAGACAACAATATGGAAACAGAAACGACAGTCTATTTAGTCGGATAATGATGCTCCGGCTTATGTCGAATCAGTTGTATCTCCCTCTCTCTCTCCCTTGCCCGGCTATCTTTTCAACCTCACCAACCATTGTTCTACCATAAAATTGTCAGTTCGCGAATCTATAGTTATACGCACAAAGAACACAATGAAAGATGTATGGAAATAGCCGGATAGGCAGCTGGCTCTCTTTTTGTGTGTGTAAGTAGCGGTTTTATGTCGGAGTACTGCACTCGAATGCACTTGTCATGCTCATTTGAACGCGGCTGCGACGCAATGTTGTGAATTATCAGTCGTACTACGGCGGCGGTCTATGCTGCTAATTATCGGGATAGAGAAAAGAGCGGGCACGAGCAACAAAACAAGACGGCGATAGCGATTCACCGACGACGCTCCTTCGCGTGCTGCTGCATTTTCCGTTCAGCCCGCGGCCCTTTTCCCGCGACCTGTGATTTAGTTTCCGGGTCATGATTTCCTTCGCCACAGGAATGCCGGGAGCTAGCGTAGTCGTTACCTATGTTTTCGAACACATAGTCGGTTAAGCAAAGAGACTGCCTCCGGAATCAGCCGACAGCTCTTTTTAAAAGCCCAGATTTTGTTACTTCAACGAATCTTTAGGATCGTTAGTTAGTTCTGTTTTTGTGTATCTCGTTCTCAATAATATCTTCGCTTTGGAAACGTGGAAACTCAGCTGGATAGGAAACGACGACTTACGAAAATCGCCCAGTCTTTATTCGTTGCACGTTTTGTTATCATTTTGGAAAAAAATCTTTTTGCATTTTTCATTATAGAAATGACAGAAGACTTTTATTACAAAAATGTTAATAATACCATCCGAATGAATATTTTATCGTCCGCAATTTTGCGACAGTCTTTAAGTTACATAAATCATAATTTTCACGTTTAATGAAATAATATATTTTAGAAGTTCATTAAATAATATATAATATCAAGTATAAGTTATAATGTCAGGGGACTTTTTTAAAATCTAAATAATCGATGTAGAAATAATTTAACATAATTATTACAGCTGCAATTCACTCGAAGTATTTTTATTGAGAAGTAACGAAGTGATATTATGCAGACGTAAATTATGGATAAGTGACATTACATGTTGTAATTCAGAAATAATAATGCCATCTAAATTTATGCGATCATATCGACTTATTTTTGATATGCCCTTTTAAATATTTATTTTTAAAAATGCAGAACTTGTAATATAATTTTGCTCTATTACATCAATTTAACAGCGGTACGTTATATATTCAACACGTGAATCGCGTTCTAAAAAAATATTCACACAAATATAGATTATATTTGCAATCGTCCAAATGTCATGTTTTATTCCCGTTTTGAATATGGGTTAATCAAGTATTATGTCAGTCATTCAAAACACCTGTCATTATTAAATTTTAAACTGATCTGTGAATTTGGATAGTGAATTCAATACTGATAATATTTTTTTGTCTTTTCAGTCAAATTGTTCATGTTTATTTTATACATTTCATTATCACGTATATTTTAAGGAAACTGAAATAACTGAATTGTAATTATAGAAGGATTTGTAACTTCTGTTTTCGGTTAAGTTTATTTACAGAGAAGCAGTGTGATTATTATAATCTGAAAATGAACAGTCTTCGAGAGAGAGAAAACTAAGAGAATCTGTCTATTCGAATATGCATACACGTTAGTATATATATAGCAATGGCTGAAAATCTGTGGCACATAATAAAGGAGAATCATTGAAACGAACCCGCTTGAACAAGGGGGTGCAGGCGATAAATACTGAAATTATTATTCGAATGCCGTCTAGACGGCTGCCTCGCAGCTGCCATTATTTCTCACGTGTAATGACGCGATTGCAACAAACGCGAAGGCTGCTTTGCCATGCGCAAATCGCGTTTTTCTAGGCCGAGAATAAATGGAAAATGCCTGAATAGACAAATCTGCAGAAAGAGTAAATAATCGTTATCTTGGTACGTTGTTATCGTCGCTCGAGCGACGATAATAAAATTTACCCCCAAAGACGATATAAATATTTTAAAAATCTTCCCGTACGTATCAACATCACAATTTGCATTCTCTATTTCAGCGGAATATGTTCAATTTGGATTTGTCGTTTTTAACGAGATTTCATTCGAAATAAAAACAGTACAAGTTTAAATATTTTCATCCTTTAGAGAAATCTTAATATTTTCCTAATCATGTATGTTTATAATCCGTTAATATCTGCTTTATATATATTCTATTAGGTGTCATCTTTATTTGTACGAAAGAGCATGAAATTTGAAAGGAAGAAGTGTTTCTTTATGAGAAAAGAACGAAGTCGTGGAAAGCCGCTAATGTTTGATTCCGCTTTAATTTAACTCCATCAAGAGTTTGTCAATAGTAATATCACAAATTGCCTGGCGACGACAACTTTGCGCCGTGCACGCAATTCGTTTGAACTCCATGACTTTTCGATGAGATTCTTGGCGTTTTCGTTCAATGGTTTATCAGGTGTCTATCAAACGGTTTGATATACCAGAAGATCACGATCAACTTCAAATTAACGTTGGCGGTTTTATTTTGAAACCAGCAGTTGATGAATTCCTTTTAATCGTACTTTGATGCCGCGTTTCCCCACCTAGTTCTATCCGATTCCGTCGTTCGGAAAGATTTGGAATCGGATAGAACTAGCTGCGGAAACACGACATGATTATTTATTCATAAAAGCACGAAGTATTATAATATCAAAAAATGATCAACACTTTAAGTATACTTATTCAAATGATGGAATTTTAATTGACTGGAAGAATAACTTTCTGATTTCATGTTTTTTCTTTTTTTGGATGTAATGAAAAAATACCAACCGGAATTGTTCCCATGTCCATATCCCATCACCTCGGATTAATGAAATTATTATACAGTATTGTAATGTACATGATATTGTTTGCTCCAGATAGGACGCGAAGCGAAACGAATACTTTTTGAAAATAAGAGTGAATTCCCTACGCTATTATACGCGTCATAAAAGACTTGTGACTTTCCATGGAAGGGGTGTTCAGATATTTATATCGCTGACTCCATTTCGCCGATCTCCTCTCACAGAAGACATACGTTACGTTTCAGTCATGGGTCAAAAATTAATGGCTATGGATACGCGGGAATAATGAGAGTGCTGCCAGGCAGAATCAGTCGCAGATACATGCGATGGCACAAACGTTGGTAGACAGACACGTCGTCGGTTCGGTTTCGTTTCTGTTGGTGTCTGTGTAAATGTAGCACGCATCTCGTATACAGCCCGTTTTGCCGAGCGCCTTTTCGCAACGCGGCGACAAAGGGCGTTTTTAGAATATTGATATCGAAGCTACCGACACTCGGTGTCTGGATTCGAGAGAGACGCAAATAGCAAAATATGCCCCCTTTTCCACCAATCTCCCTTTTTGCAGCCTTTTTTGACATTCCATTTTTTTTTTTTTTGTTAGATTCCTTTTGCTCGCTGTAAATTAAAGCGTAACTTTAAGTACCGTGCGTACTACTTTCCCAAGAAAAGAAATAATTCGACGATTTTTTTCTTTTGTTGAATTGTGGTCCAATTCTGGATTAGCCCTTTGAGTGGTTACGTTTTGGATGATTGGAAGTAACTAAAAGGGAATTGTGTGAAACGGTTGAAGGAGAGAAAAAAAATTAAATCAGAGACAATGCGTCGCTTGTGTTCGAATGAACGTGGAGTCTATTTCAATTACTTAAGACGAATCAATACTTTCAATATCCCGAAATGGGAATTGTTCTTTAGCTGTTAGATTCGTCCCTCATAAGTTAATACCTCCTGCAGCGCGACTCTTTTTTGCTTATTAGTCGAGACATGTTCATGTGTAATACGCGCCGACAGCCGAACAAAGGAATAATGAAAAATCGTTCCTCGCCTATTTTAAAAGACAAGGCAAAATATTTTGCCTGATTTTCCGGGATATTTCATTTGTGCAAAATAATAACTGCAGTGCCGGGGATTTTATGGCCGTTATCTCGGTCAAAAGAAATATTATTCCGAAGCGTTTTTCTCGAAGTAATGAAGCATGCGGCAAAGACGAAGACATTGAAGAGAGATACAGCGAACGATGGGGAGATAGAAATTAAAGGCAATGACAAATTCACGTTACGGGGATAATTGAAATAAATAAAGGAATAATAGAGGTACGTCGAGTAAGCGAGCAGGAAGTGGGTGGGACAGTGTACAACCCCTTGACATCTGTAATTAAATGAAAACAAAAAGAAAGTAATCGCGTGCCTTCTCTGCTTCTTTCTCTGTTTTGAGTGAGCCAAGGCAGCGAAATGGTAGAATCAGATAGGGTGAGACAATAGTCCTCCTGCCCTTCACGAATGAAATGTCATCAGTCGACTTGCCAAACAACTAGATTATTCGTTTGCATTTCATACATCACATTATTACTTTAATCTTTTGTTCATATTTAATTAAGTTTACATGTCGTCCTATCACTGCCGCTCTATCTTGGGTTGTAACAATTTGGATCATCACGTACGATCAGATTTTATACGTAAGGAACCAGCGAAATGTCTAGATTATATAGTCAACCATTAATTAAATTGAATACAATTTTTGATCGGACTGCGTATTAATTTCTATCATATAAAACAAAAAAAAAAACAATTTTAAAAACCACAAACATCTGATAGAAATCCAAAGTGTTTAGAGGAATGAAACGTATCGAGTGTCGTGCTATTGTTTTCAAATTGTTCCATCCCCTATGAAAGAGGTTCGTTTGTATCGGAAAGGATATTATGGGTGTTTCCCTAGGGCCATTGGAAAACATTGGTAAAGACATCACAAAGCGATCTGGCGTAGATCGGGCGACGCGAGCAATATGCCATCAAATACCCGTAACCATCAATATCCTTCGCTCTCTCGGCGGAAAAAGCAACCGCCGATTCAACCCAGCCTCTCTCGCTCTCCGCGTGACGTTGAAATGTTTTACATTGCAAAATCAATGTGGAAATCCATCGGGTTCCCTTCGCACGAAGTGCCATTTACAATCGCTTTTTTTTTTTTGCTGTCACTTCCTGTTATTTCGTACTCCATATTCCTTCTTCGTTTTTCATTTCTCCATTTCGCATCGCTTCCAGTACATCACACAATTATTGAAAATACATTTTGATACTCGTCGCATTCAATGAACCTTCCAATGTGAAAAACAACGAGTTTTTTCTCTCGCCGCATTAATTGCAGTAAGTCCGTTATTGCACGTGACGTGTTACCAATGACGCGTTGTTTTTATTTCACGTTTTTTATGTCTCGATAAGATATCTTTTTGTCGATCCTTTTTTTCGAGATAATCAAATTATTTCATTCCATTTAATAAATATTTCTATCTCTGAATTGAATTCTTGTTGAATTTTCATATTATTGTAATTCCTTTTTGAGCAATAATTTTTAATAAAAAAACAGTACTGTTGAATAGCTCGGTACGGTAGTTTTCAACATTATTAATTAACGACAATTATTCTTAAAATTCGAATCCAATTGAGAAACAGGCAATTTTAATTTAACAGTTAATTAAAACATTTCTTTCTTTAAATGTAATATGGTATACAATTTTCAGCTTGATATTCCATGAAAAAGAATGGGATTAAAAACTGTAATTGCAAGCAATTGAAATAATAAAGGATTAATCTAAAGAAGCTGTAATAAACTGAAATCAATTTGATGAAAAAGAGCTCGACAGATATTTAGCGCTGTTTCGTTGCAATGTAGATATCTCTTGAAATTGTAAGAGGCAATCAGTCCTTTTTAAAAACCATTAGTATTTCCGTAACTCGAGTAGGCCGATAAAAAGTCACTCCTCGGATTGAGTAATAAAGCTCCAATCAACGGCTCGGTTATTTGATTACGCCGCCATGATCATCGCTGTTGAATAAAACGAGTTACTTGGAAAGGAAGATTCAACAGAAAGACACCTACACAAAACCTTACGAAACTTAAAGTATCGAACATAATTAGAAATAAATAGAAGATTCATTCTTTGTTTCGAATGTCCTCGTGGAAAGATCTTATTGTTTTAATTAAGTGGCGTGGGAGGGGTAAAACTGAGAAGAGAATGCCACAGCGAAAGCCGTCAGGAAAGTCTTCTTTCTCTGATAGGATTGAGAGTCACTTCGAGCGTAAACTGGAAATAACAACGGAAACGGACCGACGAGTCACGCCTCGATTGAAATAAAGACGTCAGTTCCTGCTTATTAGTTCGACGTTTATTTTACTTTTGCCTCCTTTGCTAAATCCTCATTTAATATAGAAACGACGACACATTTCTATTAAACCCTTTTTATATTACAACGAATTTCTAATACTCTTCTCAAAAAGTAATTAGTTTTTTATTTCTCAAATTTTTCTTTTTTTCTTTTTTTATTAAGAAAAATAGTTCGAATGGTATTATTAATCACCTTTAAGGTAACTTGAATCATAATGTCACGTAGTCGTTACTTATTTTAAATTGACACGTTGACAAAAAATTCTGAATCCAATGAAGGCTACATTATTTAATGAGTTTAAGAATAAATAAAAGTTTGTGTATATATCTATATATAGTCATAATGTAAAGTCTTTCATCTTATTTCCTTAATAGCTTTTAAACAAATGAACTTTTAGAGTCAAATACCACAGTCAAGATTGAAGCTGTAATTAAATTGAATATCCTACTTACCTAACTAGAATTCGGATAAATTATTCCAGTTGGACCCTAATAGAAATGAAGCTTGGATCAATAAAGAATTTTATAGACGCTAAAAGAAATCTAATTAAAATGCTCCGGCATCAATTCATCGAGAATTTTTGTTTAAACAAAAATATTCGTTATTATAAAAATGTATAATAACAGAAGAGCTATTACATATTTATTAATTAAAAGCACTAAGTATTATTTTACTAACAACGTTTTTTTTTTCTTTGCTTTTTCAAAACAATCATGAGAATTTTATCATCAGCATTTCACGAAGAAGCAGAAGAAGAAGGCTGATCTTCAAAAAACAATTGCAGAGCAGCTACGTACGATTTTACGTGAAACAATATTTAAGTAGTCTACATTTTAATTTTAACTTGTGACTTCGGATGAGTGGGACGGGTAAACAGATGAAACGACGGAAGAGAATGACTTGACGAGCGGAAAGTCTTGTGCTCGATTTACTTGCGTCTGTTATCCTTGTGATTCTTGTTCTCCTGTTCTTCCATTCCACTCTTCTGCCCTTAGATTTCATGATTAATCATACTAATGCATTCGAACTCGTCTTTATAATCAATATATTTTTTTACATTCGCTCATAACAAAAAACCATTTCTTAAAAAACAATTTCAAGGCAGCAGGAAACATTATAACCACCTTTATATAACATCTGTACTAATTGCACTGAAGAAATTATTATCATCATCATCTGTAATTAAAAATATTTTTAAACCTTAGCTGCTCATGATTTTTGTTTTAATTGGAATACAATTACAATAATATTTAAATAGTGCAATTTCTGATTGATTGAGAGTGCCTAAATGGGTTATTGAAAATAATGAGAGTTGTCGAGGAGCATGCATTTATTAAGCGATGACGCAATGCCATGGTAATTTATAAACAGATCAAGAAGACGCTACTTATGGATTGTTGGCGCGTGTTACAATTGACACCACGGACCAGAATATCTCCAATGAACCTAGCGGGTCAAATGAGAGATACTACCGATCGTTGCCACTTGTCGACGGCTTTTTAACGGCTCAGTGAATCACCTACGCACTTTCAACTCGTCTCAGTATTAAAGAATGAGTCTCGTACATTGCATACGAATATCACCCATGAAGCTATTTATATACATTTCTCTTTACTAGTGACATTCATCATTCATTCAATTCAACCAATCATCTACGAACTCTGCTCATTCTTTTACTTCTTCCTTCAAAACAAAACAAAAAAAAAAAAATAATTATTTGAACAATAAACATTTCATGTTCAAAGGGAAAAAATCATTTTTTTTTTGTGTACGCAGATTTTGAAGTTTTTTTGTTTTGAAGATCATTGTGCAATATGATATAATAAATGTAATAAAATATCAAATGACCAATACGATATGCTCTTCCAAGAATAAATGAATGAATATCCTTACGTTTTTCGGGATAATTTATGAAGCAGTAGAAGTCGAAATCTATTAGAGCAACAAACCACTTCTGAGTAAAGCAATAAGCGAGCAATTCGGTGGAAGTTGGATTTCATCAATTCGTGCAAAGCGCGACAATGCCAATGCTCCGGCAGTCGGGGAAACGGCAGACGAATCTTACAGTCATTGTTGTGAATTCCTTGAGTTTCTCAGTAGCTGCATTACAAGTATAGCTCTTATAAAATATTGATCACGGTTTTATCGTAAATATGCGGGCACCGCCGCGCCCGCTTTTGGCTTTGTAGAAAGTTTGAAAACTCGACGAGTGGATTAATATCACAGAGTTCTCGTTACTCGTTGTTGATTTTGTCTGTCTCCATCCCACACCCGGAGACCCCCCCTCACTTTTACCTACGCCCATCTCGTTCTTCGCTGCTACCCCGCGCGCGAAACTCGTCCCTATTTTCAAGCCCCGTGGACTCCCCCCCGCCCTGCCTCTTCCCCCTCGCTAAGCAGTTCAAATGTCTCTAATGAACCGGCTTGTGTGCTTATATCCTCAGCTATGTAACTGCTTCATGCGAGCGCAGAATTGGTACAGTAGGCAAATAGTGCGGTGTAAATAGACACACAAGAATCAGAAAGCTTCGCGCACACGCATAGATCCTTCGAAAATGATTTTTCCTCCAACCCATTTCACTCATAGACCTCATCAGACTGTGCCGAATAATTTCCATTTATTGAAACTTTGCTCGTTTACCTTTTGATGTGACTTTCCTTTCCTTGGATTACACTAAAACATTGAATATTTTGTTGTTAAATTTTAATATTAACGACGATTGAAGAGCACCGAGTTACTGTCAATAAAGTGTAGACTTTTTTGAAATAGAAGAAAAAAAAAAAAAGGAACACATTCCATTTGAAATATTAAAAATTCTAATATCGTATTGTCGGTAAGTAAACTGTGTATGTGTGCGAACGTGGATTTTAACTTTTGCAATTGACAAAATCTATTCGCGTATCAGGATATATTACATATCTCTAGCGATGATTACAAGCAACTACAACAGATGCAATTTTTGTACAAAGGAAAAGGTATTTGATGTTTGCATACTCTTGCTTTTAGTCATTCCGCGAACCTTCCTTTGATTCTTGATGGATGTATATTAAAATGTTCTTGTAATACACAAGTCGATGTTCGCCTGTCATATTTGTTAGCATATTACACGATAATACTGCAAACATATATTATATCCGGTCTAAAATTAAGGTCGCTCATTCAAAGTAATATAAATTTGTTATTAATAATGTCATGATTATTTTTCATCAAGCGTAAACGTCTTCATGTGAAAAATGAATGACATATTAAATCGTCAGGTTTATACGTATTTCATACATATATTTATATCTTGAAACCCGATGAAATTATTTATCTTAGGCGCAACGTATTTTTCAATTAGGTCGTCTCGTTTTTTTCAATATCGGGACATCAATTTCGGGATAATTTCATAATACGAGAAAAATGGCTTTTCTTTTGAGCGCGAATGCCAATGGCGCGTTGGCGTACGATAAAAATTTATATTGGGATGTTCGCCTCGACCCGAGATAGTGAATTCAAACGAGCGTGTAATTGGCAGTATCATAAAAAAGAGTCAAGATCTTGAGAAACAAGAAGGGTAGCAAACAGAACAGGAAGCGAGACGAAAGCCAATGTGAACGAAGGCGAGGGAAGGGGAACCTCTGTCCATAATTTTTTATCCTTGCAAACCACGCCGTCTCTTAGAAGGACGATATTGTTAATATGCAAAGGAGCATCGGAAAAATGGAGTGGCGAAGAATAAGAATATAACCAAACCTCCGATGTTTCGAGGGGAAACTGACTTTACGGTGCTTGTCTTCTTTACAGATTATCTTATCGCTCGAACGTTGTTGGGGACAATTTGTTGTCCCAAAAAATTAATTATATTGTTAATTTGAATAATTACAATATTTAAAGATAAACAAGTTATACATAAAAGACTCAAATTAACATAAAATTTATAAGAAATAAACAAAATCCAAGGAAAAAAGGAATGTGAAAAATCATGTGATTCCTTTTAATGGTTATTTATGATAATCAGTCGAGATTTGATTTTGGAAGTTGCGACGAAGAGTGAACGGAATAAGGGAGAAAATGAAAACTTATGCACAACCGCATGAGAAGCACAGAGCTTCTTGAAATTGGAGACGAATCGAGAAAGGACGAAAGGGCAGCAGCATGCTAATTTATAGCACCCTGGCGTTCCATTACGAATATTTATACACGGCGAGTTTAATCTAAACTTTGAGAGACTACCGATGCGACCCTCGACTTGTTTTGCCAAGCCTCCGGCATCTTAAAGACGTATTGTCTCCGAACTTATAAGAGCAATTCATTGAACTGCATGTTCGTTGTTGTTGTACAATTATAGCACTTGGTCATATCGCATTGGAATGCGCCACATCGTTTAAAGGCGATCTATAAACTTGGGTCGAAGGACGAGCGTGTATTAAAAATGGCGAGCACTTGAATTGATCTCATGATTCGTTGCTCTCTTCTACGCCATCGGAGACTCTTTCATTCATGAGCCTCATCTTATTGAGAACTCGATTGCGTCATTCAATATTCAAAAGTTCATACGTAGCCTCTATTTATAGTACGCTCCGTTTATAATATACATTTATTAGTTCTTAAGAAGTGTCGTAAAAGTTGTATTCTAAAGACGCGAAAGCATAAATAAAGTCTGCTTTCGCCTGGTTTATAATGATTTAAGTATGGTGACAATTTGTCTGGTATTTGAATTGTCAGTAATGATGTTAACTCAGAAAAATTATGTTTACACAAATATAATGTTTCTATTATATGAAATAGATGAAATTACCTGACATAATCTTGTGAACAGCCGTCGCAGTCATCAAAATCACAGGTATACGATCTCATCAATAGCAATCGTTTATCGGTCTACTGGATTAAGTTAATTTCGCCTTAACTATTCGTCCGATAATAGGAAATTCCATCGTTTACCGCAGAGAGCGCGTGAGTTCCCTTTTGGCATCGACTATGGATGTTCGGGGAGCCTGAAAATAAACCGCTATTAATCCACATTGGAATTGAGTATTATTAGGGGATATAACCCTGGATTTGGGTCGGATCGGGTTAAAATCTCTTCCGGGCGTATCGCAAGGAATCTGGGAAAATTCGCGACGTACTATTCTCTGGTTTGACGCGATACGAAGTCAATAAATTTTGTGTCCGAGGCACTGTATTCCATTATCAGAGAGGATTATCGTAGAGCGTACTTGTTTTATTGGTCAATTCGATTTCCCGAAAGAGCGGCACTTAATTGATATTGCGATCTGGTATCGCTTTGATTGCTCGGACGCGGAGGAGAAAGTAAATAAAGTCCTTATTTTGTAGGACTTTAATTAAAATATGTGTTGTTTGCAATTATAAAATATATAAATTCAAAGCGCGGCGCCGAGCGGGAATTGTCTCGCTGATTAAATATCTTAACGAATTTGTTTAGAGCAGAAAAATCGTTTCATATTAATTCACATTATGGAATGGCAACGGTTACGTACCAGCACAAGTATCATTGGTAGATTTGTCGTTTTACTTGCTCGTGCTGTGTCTCGGTTTCAGAATATTTCTTAATTAAATGCAGCCTCGAGTTAAAAATGAAATTAAACAGAAGGCGTGCCTTTTTTCCTTTACGCTGCCAACAATGGCTGACTGGTTGCACGTTTTGAGTAAAGCAGCTCTACCAACCTCTGTGGCGGCATGCATATTTCACGTCGTAATAATTAAACTGGTGGCTTGAGCGATTATGAGTTTCATTTTGTATTCTCGCGATAGCAACATTCGTAAAAAGCATAACGCACTGTTATTGAAATCTTAGTAATCAAACTACTTGTTCCTGTTCTTTCACAGTCTGCTGTTCAAATCTTTTACACACATTTTCCTTCATCTCGTTATGAAAATATTGCTATTATTTTTAAGCGCTTTCATTTTACAGTAATATATAATTTTTTTTTCAAAGAAATAGATCTGAAACTGTTGATTCGTTTGGAAATCATAAGGGTTGTTGTATTTAAGCATTTTCATGACTTGCATCCACATTTGAAATTACGAAAAAAAAATTCGGAAAAACTATCCTTTTGTAAAATATAGTACGCTGTAAAGTAATTCAAAGTTTTCTTATTCGTAGGAAATTAGGTCATGTTGTAATTACAAAATTACCCGGGCACAATTGTGATGAAAGGTTTGTTGAATTCAGTTAACAGTTGTGTTGTTGAAAATTTGTATGGAAATTGTTTGGAAAATAAAGTCCAGGAAATTGAATGGAGATTTCACGTACTTAACGTAAGAGGAATGAATCGATCCACACAACAATTATTACCATCGTATCCTGCTCGGACAAGTTGTAATCAATTGCACTGTCAATTACGTTACGTCGGATCTAGACGTTATATACGTGACGTCTTCGTCAACCCCTACCACCGTTTTCCAGATGGACCAATCACGTATTATTTAATTAGGACGATCTATCATCAGGCGTCAGTTACCAGTCTACATAATGCATGATCGATTGACGTCTGACTTATGCCTATACGCCGAATATTACCTTTCGTATCACTTTCCTCAAAGCCCCCAAGTATTTTTAAACAATTCTTCAAATATTTAATCCCCTTAAAAGAAGATACAGTTATCTGCTATTTTAGAAAGACGCCATACAACATTTGGAGGAGATAAAAATAGTATTTTTCAATAAATCACGTTAGATTCACAAACATTATTGGGAAAATTATCTTTAAACAATCAATCAATTTATTTAAATGTTCAACAAATCATGAAAATAAAGTTTACCTAGTTTTTGTAATGACTGTTTAATATTTATTTCAGAATATTTAAAGAATCTGATTATTTACGAAGGTGCTCTGAATTGAGTGTTTAAAGCAGATATCTATCTGTTGACTCGCATGATGATTATGAACGCAGTAAGACTGTGAACTAATTCGAATTCCCCTTGATGTCTGGCAGGAGTTAAAGGTTTTAAGGGATGAAAGAGTATAGATCGGTGGCTCGCGGTTTGATGGTGTTGGTCCCGCGGCGGGGGTGGTTTGTAAGGGGGTAGAGATGGGAAGCAAAGGAGGCGAAGCAAGAAATTGATATAGCACACGAAAATGAATTGCCCCCTTTCTCCTCCCATTGCCTTTGCCGAAGAATATTCCACGGCAATCTGCCTTCGTCTCTCTTTTTATGCTTTTTATGCTCATTTTCAATTTTCCCTCACTCCATGCACTTCTACGGGCGACGCCAAGCCCTCGGGTTTCCCATAAAACCTGTATTACCATACCGTTTTTTTTTCCTTCTCCTTTCCAATTGCCTTATCTCTCTCGATCTCGCATTGTGACGCGCTCTTTTCATACTCTTTATCTCTGTCCTTTCTTCATCCCTACCTTCGATGACAACTTGAATACAAACGTATGCATTATGGCCGAGCGAAGATGGTAAGGGGTTGTTGCTATTCTTTTAAATTCAATTTTCATTTTATCAATTTCATTATAACATTATTCTTAACGACCCCGCTGCCTCGCAATCGCAATTCTTTTGTCTCCCTGCTATTTGCGATATCCAATGAAATTTCAACATTAATCATTATTTTCGAAAGAATATGAAATGTAATTTTAGAGTTACAAATTGTTCGTTCTTATTGCTCTGCAGTTTTGAAAATGATATTTCGCATGCAAGAAAATAGATCCGATCGTTTTAAATGTGTAGAAGAATAATTTTAAGTTCCAATATCTCGAATCTAATCGTGCAGGTTTATTTGTAGCTTATTTGTCCGAGAAGAAAAATTGCGAAACTAAAAAGGGTTAGTCAGTGCCGATATACATCGTCCAAGTCACATTCAGCTACCTTAGTCGTAAGTTTTCTAATCGTTAGTTTACGCGTAAATCTCGCTTCTTTTATTTCTCTTCGCAGATCCCTTAGCCTTTAAATATATAACTCCTTTATTTCCGCCACACTTAGAGATAAAAATTAACATAAATTTGCAGCAGTTTAATTGGTATAAAAAACACTTTTAATTATCAACATTTATTTGTCTTGAGGAAAGTTTCATCGTTTTTGCTCTCGTTTTGTTTAAACAGTATTCTTAGAAGTAAGCCGCAGGTTGATTACAAAGTTCGCGGACCACTCCAATAAAAGAGACGAGTGGTAATAGTCAAAAAGTTTGAGACAAGAATATCGATCCTCGCGGGCTCTTATTTGTAGCGCACTTGCGGGCACTGAGTTTACGCCTTCTTCATTGATATTTTAATGGACTGTGTAAAAGGATCTTAAAAATCACTGCTTTAGGCCAGAAGACAAAAGAATTAATGGAAGCCGCAGAAATACTTCCCGCGCCTTGTTCGTTATTCGCCTTTTTTTTTTCTCCGTCGTTTTCACGCTTGTCAATACCAGGCTTGGGATGATTGCGAAAGACGTCAAATGCCATTGGTTATAATTTATTCAAATTAGCCGGGGATTATTCATTAAAAAGTTACGATGACGCCGGAGACGGCCTTTTATTCTAAGCCACGGGATTCGAACTCGAGGAAACAGCCTGGAAATTGGTCAAAATTCATTTTCTGCACGAACAGTGACTTGACAAAGTGATTAATTTTATTCAGAAATCAGCTAAACATTGCTTAAAATATTGCCAAGATTATTTCCACATTTTTATAGTTTTAATGAAAAAGAGAATTGAGATATTAGATATTCAGTAATAATTATCATTTCCATTTATTAATGGACATTTTATCCCCACGAACCTTATCACGTTTAAAGCCTATACAAATCTGTTTAATTGTATGCGCGCTTTGTAGAATTTCAACGTATCATTCTGCGGTATGAAATAATGAATGCGCAGTAATTTCACAGCGGGCAATCTTGATAGCGGGGAATGTAAAAAATAAGTATTCCTTGACCAAGTTCTGCAGCTCAAAGGAGTGAAAGACTGAGGAAAGGGTCTGCGCGAAGGTATTTCAATTTCACGCAGAAAAGTCTCGTGTTTACACATTTGTGGAAAAACTGTTGTTGTTTTATTTTTTTTTTTTATTCCTTTATTTTTGCTTTTGTTTTTTTTTTTTTGTTTCATACAGGAGCGTCTCGATTTCAAGTATACGTTGTCGGTAAAGGGCAGACGTTGACGCACTAGTGTGCATACAACAAGAACAAACGTTTCTGGCATAGTTGGTACCTACAGGGCTGGAAAAAATATGGGAAACCCCATCCTTGGGCCGCCTCCTCGCCGTGGCTGTCTCTCTCGCGCGCGATGGCTAGGAAACACTACGTTTACACGTATGGGAGCAAGCAAACGCAAGGGTTGAATTTTAATTATTTTCTCTTTGGAAGGTATAATATTTCAATGCTCGGCCAGCTTCGCCTCTTGCTTCCGCCATCTCTGTCAAGTAATGTTATTATAATTATACGTGCGACTGGCAAATGTGTATACGCGAGCACGCACACTCGTCCGGTCATTTCTTATGCCCGTTCGTACCTCGCTTTCGTTCGTTTTACTTTTTCCTTTTCCCTTCCAATTCGACTGCCCCTTCTCCCTTCTAACCCCCCGGTTACCTTTCACTCTTTCATTCTTCTTTTACGATTCTTGCTACACTTTCTTCTGCCTTATTGTAATTTGTTATGTTGCATTCTGTGAAATACAATCCCCTTTTTTTTATATCACTCTGTTTCCGAAGTTATGGCAAAGCAACTATCAAGACGAAAATCACTAAAACTCCACTTTATGACTTTTCAGGACAACCAATGTTCAATCATACTATCAGTCACAATATCTCTTTTTTTTATTTTTAATTCGTTCTTTTGTCTTTAACTTAAACTTGTCCAGAATCTCGTATTCTGAAAATTATGTAATTGTATGATGTATGTAGTCTTCTGTACCATCTACGAGTGGTCAAATGCGTGGGGTAAAAACACCAACATCAACGGGGTAATGAAATTCAGAGGAAGAATGGAGAATTTCCAAAGGATACGCGAAATCGTCCAGCACGTAGAACGCCGGAGACTTCGCCGACATATACCACTGATGTGGGGGATTCACACTCAGTCGACGCCGTCGCGCGGCCAGCTGTATTAGATTTGCTTCCTGGGACACTTTAATCAGAATGTACCTATGCAAATTTTTGAATACACATCCTCATCTCGCATGATATTTGTACAGGTCAGACGAAGATATTTTGCAGCCCAGCGGGGAAGAACCCCGCGTCGTTGTTACTTGCCGTTACTGCGAATTAAAGAATTTGCAATTCTGAATTCCTAACGTTAGTATTTTAAGTTTAGAAGGTGGAATATAATTTTTTTTTGCCGTATCACGAAACTTTGATTGTTCTTTCTTTTGACGATAATAACGTTTATTGATTTATGGTCTTTCAATCCGGATATTCAATTTCTGAACTTGTCCTCATTTCGTTAAAATCAATTGCGAAATTATTTCCGTGGTTCCAAATTGGGTTAATGAGAAAAGTGCGACTGATTCCGGTTCATCGAGTGCGAGGTTTGTAACAGTTTCGAACTAAACGACTCGGTATTGCCATACGACAAGCAAACTTAGCGCTTTTCTGTATTTCCCTAGTGGCAGGATGAAGTTATACATTTTTTCTTTTACGAGAGTGTTTCGTTTCGTTTTTTTTTTTTTTTTATTTTATTTTCAAGCTAAAAATGACTGGCAGTGCCTCCATCTTCTTATTAGCAAAGCTAATTGGAAATACAAATGGTTATTCATGGTAAGGGCAAGGTTGCCAGGCGGACATTGGAAGATGGTTCATTTTTGTGTATTAAGCTCGTATTTGCTCCGGATAATTAGGACTTTTTCCCGACCAATTCGAATGAATAATTGATTTGTCTCTGGCATCCCTGCCATTTTTTCTTCACCGTTCTCCCCCTCCTGTTGAGGCTTCGAATTCACGGGGCCTTTTGACGACCGCACGCGAATCTCTCGTCGAATGACAATCAAAGGAGAAAAATAAAGATACCCGGCATTAAAATATTCAATGACTTTCTTCGTCATTATGCTTTTAAAGATGCTGTAACCGAACGAGTCGAAGTCGGCTCGTTCAATGATGCAGAGCCGTATTAAATATGCAAGCATAAAGAGCACACTGTGTCGCACTTTTTTCCACCTACTGCTCCTGTTTAACGATGGCTGTTTTCTCATCAATTACCTCAGGGTATGAATAAACCAATTGTTTCTTTTCCACATTCACATATCGATTTGAAATGTCTCGATTTAGTTTTTTTTTTTTCTGCATTCATTGTACTTTAAGATCGATTATTCATCTTTTAAAAACTGAATGAAAGAATAATTATGAATTGAAACAAAAATGATCATCATTTTTTATCGTTTCATTAATTAAGGATATTTCTCATTGTCATTGCATGATTATTCCATATGCGGTGCAAAAATGATTCGAAAAGAGTGGCAGTATGTTTTGCAATATTCATAAACTGTATGCAAAATTGATAACAAAAAGGGATATGGGTATGTATATGTAGTCTTGTAGTGGCTAAATCTCCGAGTCGAATGCCCGTAACTTATCCAGATAAGGGGTTGTAAAACGGTGCCATAGCTATCTGCCAATATGGTTTTACCCTTCGCAAGAGCATCGGACGCGCAGGAATGAGGAGTGGGTAAGGGACGATTTTGTAGGAATTGATGCCATTTGAATATCACGGCATTGCGACGAATGTTGAGATAGAAACGCATACACAAGCATTTACACCGACAGATCCATATCTTGCTAACTCCCTCAATCCTCTTTCCTGAATCTGATGTGATCAGAAAACAACATATTTTCTTCTTGCGATTGCGATTGCGATTGTATCCTTACTTTGTTTGAATAAATGACATTTATAAAATTAAAATCTTGAGAATATTTTTGAAAGTTAAATAAGAATAAAATAAAAATTTGCCAAATAAAATTGCGAAACCTTAATGAACAACAACTGATATCTTTGCAAAAAAAAAATGATGTACGCGAAAAAAGTAAGATTTTGAATAGATGAGCTCGACAGCACTCTATAACGTAATGCATATTTAATCCAAGCTAAAGTTTTTTTTGCTGTTGTTTATTGAAATTGACACTCAATGTATATGTTCTGCGAAGCGTCAATAATGCCAATGGCGCTTCTTAGCTTATGCATAAACCTCTTACGCTACATCACTCCTCTTCGCAGTGTGCAGTGCGCCCTTCATCTAGGTCTCACCCCTTCTTCGACCAGTCTACAGCCTTCTCGCTCGCTCGTGCTTAGACAGGATGTATCGCAAAATCTATACGATAGAAGTGAGGGGCAAGCTTGCAACTCAACGGGGGTACGTCGAAAGGAGGTGGTTTTGAGAGGGTGAGACCCGTCACATTTCACTACAGACTAATAACTTCTGAATATTCATTTCGTGTTACTCCTTGCTTGCTTGCGCGCCGTAAGCAAGCCTTACGGCTGCGTTCACAATCGAAAATTCGCATGGATTCACACGGGATAATAACGCTTTAGAAAATTTGAAGGGCTTCCGTTGTGGAATTTGACAACATCTTCCTGTGACAAGATTATAACTCATCTCTGTTGTAACTCACGGAGCAACTGTATCATGTCGAAATTCCATGTGTATCGCACAAGGTGTCCATTTAAAAAATAAGCGCATCACCAACCTTCCTGAAACAAAAATTAAAACATTTGAAATATCAGTTCCAAGTATTACAGGTCATGACAAAAAAAAAAAAAAAAAAAAAAAAAAAAAAAAAAAAA
>JABFQA010000450.1:0-20054 GCA_022817065.1 Probaryconus sp. ZL-2020 | reverse complement strand
TGGTGATTTTTTACTTTTGGAAAATTTATCAAGTTCATTCCATAAACCTTTTTCTGCGATACATTCTATGCGTAACCACCAATACCTAAGGAATAATATTTCATAAAGATATTATTAAAATCTTTTGAAACTACATTTTAAATATAACTCTAAAAATTGTACATTAGATAAAATACTTGAGTAATATATGAAAGATTAACTAATGAGTAAAAATAAGACATAAATAACAAAAATCAATTAAGTACTTAAAGCTAATTAGGAAATGTAAAAATTTTATCAATGATAAGTCTTTATCGCTAATATATATTGACAACAACCGTAACAAGTTTCTTGTATTGCACTGTTACTCTACTTGGAACTATAAATAACAGGCCCGGATAGCTCAGTCGGTAGAGCATCAGACTTTTAATCTGAGGGTCCAGGGTTCAAGTCCCTGTTCGGGCGATTTTTTTTTCCCTTCTCATTCTGCTTTAATTAGATGTTCATCTTATGATACTTTTAACCCTCAGATACCCCACGAGGGTCTAAATAGAACAGACCCTTTTTAAAATGCTCGCCATTCATAGTAGATGCTGTAGAAAAAATTCGGGACGTGGGGGGAAAAAAGTAGAGGGTCCGAACTATGTTTAGGGCCGGTAGCGGCAGTTGAGTCGTGCACTACGTTCAATCAGGGCGCAGTAGAAGTTGATTTTGTTCCATTTAGACACCCGTGGGGTATAATCGGTTGGCAAAAGACTTGGGGTATCTGAGGGTTAAAATTGTTTGAAAAAATAAGTATCGAAGGAATACAAAAAATATAGTTTTGGTCATATTTTTAACATAAATTTGCAGTAACCGTAACAATTGACACATTACCACGAAATGAATGTCATAAACTAATTACATACCTCCTGTCAGGAATTTTATATTCCGAACGCAACTTATCAGCAAGTTTGATCTCATTTTGCAGTAGTAAAAGTTTAACTGTCTCATTAAGAGATTTCCCAACAACAGTTTCATGTAAAGTATCTTCCAAAGATCGTTGATACTTGAGTAATTTGATTTGCTCTTCCGTTAAAGTCATATTTGTATCGCTGCGCGCAAGTTTAAAGTTGTCTTGTGCGGATTGTAATAAAGAATCCCTCTGAGTTTTATTCTGTAAAAACCGATATCTTTGAGAATCCAAAGCGAGACAGAACATTTTCAAATGAATTAAATTTACAATTACATTTACCTTTGGACGAAAACTTTCTTTAACGAACCAAAGTGCTTGCGAAAAATAATCATCATGCTGATGATAAATATCGCGCAAAGTCTCGCGATTGTGATTCTGACAATATTTAATGTACAAAGCTTTGGCTAACGGACAATGCATTATAATTGATCTCTGAAAATAAAAAAAAAAAGGTACGATGATGTAACTTTCTGTAAAACGTTGTAATCCGGTTCACAAGTGGAACGAAATTTCAGATACTTCATTAACGTAGACAATAAACCATGCGCAATCAAAATCTGAAACATTTAGAGAACTATGAGTTTGAATTTCAAAATACTAATACAACTCACTTGAAATTCGCCCAAAGGCATATGTTCCCTGAGATACAGTATAACTGTATAAACTAAATCAGTGTTTCCACTTTCCACAGCTTTATGCAAAGCAGCTTGTTCTTCTCCGAGTCTCAACAAAAGTGGCACTTGAAGCTGAGCTCGCGGTTCGTAATCGATTAACTGTTAGATAAAAACAGACCTTAGAAAAAAAAAAAAAAAAGGAAAAAAAGTTGTACAATAAAAATAATGGAATTTAAATGTAACGCGTACGAAATCAAAAGAATCCAAAAAAAATGGGAACATAAGTTTCTGAAAATTATGCGACATAAAATAGTGTCGTAAGATAAATCTTTGGAAATGGTTTTAAAGTATAACTTTTTATAACAACAACGTGATTTACTTTGATAGCCAATTGTTTTCTGCCGCAGTCCGCTGCTCTCACTGCAATTTCACTATAGGACACTCCCGGAGCGTAACCCAACTTTAACGCGATCTCCTCAGCAATTTGCTCCTTATCCAGTTGCGTTTGTTTCACCTGTCCCAACAACGTTAGTAATTTCTATTGCATGCTTAAACGCGATATTGCTAAGATGTAGATTACAATGAGTTGCAACGTAATAACTCATAAATTGTAACTCATACTTGAGCAAATATGGTGTTCTAATTCGTGCGCAATATTAATATAATTTGTTTATAATAGTACCTTATAGCATGCCCAATGAGCCAGTATTCGACTTTCACCCTCTATTTCTGGTAATTGAAGGTGCCTTGAGATTAAAATACTTAGATAATAATGCCTCCTTGCGACCAGTCTATCCAGCAAAACTTGACTCGTTAAAGCATTTAATCTTAAATTATATCTTAAGAAAATATAGAAAGAAAAGCAACGAAAAAGCATTTAATTCATTATGAAACTTATTGATCAAAAAATTTTCATTAAAGGATACTGCGTATATGTTAAAGGTATTCCAATTGTAGGGTTTCTAACGGTATTCAGGACCCTCAGTATCCTGTGCATATTTACATAATGATCCGGATTAATAGTTCTGCTGAAACCTTGTCCAAACTTTGCAGCCTTCAAAAAATAAAAGTATTTATTTTTCCTGCTGTTTCTTTTAAAATGGCTGATTAATTTATTGAATAAATTAATTGCGTTTTACCAACCCTGATTAATAGTTTCTGTGTGTCAAAATCAAATTCGTGACTAGCAGCGTTAATGCAATCCGTTACAGCTGAATCTAATTTACTTTTGACTAAATCGATGTAACTGTCGGATTTATGACTTTTTCTCTGAAATTGTTTGGACGCTTCCAAAAGATAGGATGCGGAGTCAGTCGAGTTAATGCGGAATATTTTTTGCACCACGTCAGGTACTTTTTGTATCATCTCATGAGAATAACTAGACAGCACACGAACACCATCAATTTCCGTAATTAAATGCGCCGGTCCGTCATAAGTGTATAAAATAGTTTCCCCTGAGCGCCCAATAACCATTACTGTACTGTTCCAACAACAAACTACTGCTGCAGTACCACACCTGCGATAAGATTTTAAGCCTTATTTCGAACCAAAGCTAATATTTAACTTTTAATTTGAGACTTAAAAACTATAGAAATGTTTTTGTTCGTAATAAAATGAAACTTGCCATGCTATGTCAGTTAATGGTTCCTTAACGTTTGTTAAATGTTCGCAATATTTGTTTTTCAAATCAACTGAACCTAAATACAAACTACCTGTATCAGAATATAATGCGATATGTTTCGCGTTCCCAGATACAGTCATAGCTTTAATGGAATTAACTCTATTTTTAAAAAGTTTTGTCTGAAATGAGAAATCGTTTTCAATAGTAATTTTATTTTTGGAAAATATTTTTAGAAAGTAAATTCAGTACATACAAAAGGAATTGGTTGATTGCCTTGGTAGTAATGCTGTGATATTTGATAAACACCCTCTTGATTCGATAAAATAATTTGACTATCTCTTTCGCAACGAACAATACACCAGCTATCAATAGAACCGCCCAATTCTAAAAATGATTACATTATTAATCATTTTTCAGATGGAACCAATGTTCTTTCTAACATTGTAAGGGATAATTATTTTAAGTGTATAAAAATTGTGAACGTCTTACTTGGTACTTCTGGGACTTGTCTAACTTTCGGTTCACATATATTATTTACAATGAAAATCCTGTTTGTGGAAGTTAAAATTCCAATGCCTGTACCACTCGCGCTTGCAAAAACTTTAGCTTCAATGACTTTTGTCTCTTTTGCTTCCTAATGTTAAAATGTTTAAAATAATTATCTTTTTATACGATAAATCTAATAGTGAAAATATATAATGATACAAATAACGTACATTTCCCATACTAAACGTATGCTGATAATTTCCAAACATATCGTAAATAAGAACCATCCCATCTTGCTGTATGCAGAGTAATTCTTCTTGATTTGACCACCCGAGCATAACTAATTGTCCACTGCTCCACTAAAAAGACATGGAAATGAAATGGGACACTGATCCAAATTTCAAAATTTCCTCAGTCTAAAATTTGTTGTAAATTTTGACAATTCAATTTTATCAAAATCATTATTTTAAATGGGGTATGTTGGTTTTGCAAACAAAATAAATTGCATTACAATGCACTAACAATAAAACTAGGATAAAGTTAAACATCTGTTCCCACTTCAGATATCTAAATGCTGATTGTAAGATCTTATACTTTATATCAATCGTTTCTGCAAGATTCTCAGTAAATTGCTCAATCTGTATGAGTAATTCAGATGTAACAATGAACATCTGGCAAGAAATAATTTGATAATTACGAAGAAACTTTCAGATATTTTTGCAGAGTAATTTAAAAAAAATTATTCTGGTAGTTACCTAATGAAAAATTCACTTACTTGTATATTGGCCATTGTCTTTCCAGAGGATGAATAAATAGATATATTGGGTTTAGCAGCACCCTGAATCTTAACAAACTTCTTGGGGTCCCTTGTAATAGCAATGGAACCACCATAAGGTGCTGCAACCACCAAGTTATGAATCCTGGCTTCATGTTGAAAATTAAGAGGGTAAAGTTCAAATTTCCTACAGAAAATAATGACATTGTTGAAATAATTCCAAGAAATTGTTTCATTTAAGATTTTAATAGAATACATAAAAAAAATTCTATAGATTCTTTTTAATGAGTTTTAATGAGACTTTGCAATTTTCCAACGTAATAATTGTCAATAATCAATAAGATCGTTTATCAAACTTTTAACTTTTCGCGAAGTATTAATTATATTATTTTAAGTCAATTGCTCCAAATAAAATACTTACCGAAAATAAGTGTCACGTCCTAAAGGAAACCAATCTGCTGTTAACATAACAGACATTTTGCAACAACTTTACTTATTTTCTATTTATTGACACATTTAGACAACATGAATTTTGACAGTTTTGACAGATCGAACAGCTGGTTTTTCGTTCAATACGTTAGACTATACTGCTCTCGACATCTCTCGTACGCCAGAGAAAAGAACACAAGCTGATAGAGACAAGCGGGAAGATTTAAACCATTTAACACATTTTAATCCTTTGCCTTACAGTGTCCCAAATGATTCTCAAATTTGGAATCTAATTTTCGGACCTGTTCCAAACTATTTTCTGACTTTCAACATAACATATTTGATAAGAATATGGTGAACCATAATAATTAATTACGCAAAATATCTTTAAAAGTGTTTCGCAGAAATGTTAAACTTTGAATTATGTATCGCACAATTTGAGAAATCCGCGAAAGTTATTTCTGTATCACGTATTTAAGCTGAACTGATTTTTACAACGATTAAAAACCAGTTTTCGTTTTTCAACGCATTTACAATCGAAAGTTATCCTCGCACTTCATTAAATTATCGCTAAATATGTATTACCATAAAATTGCACGAAATGATTTTTACAGAAACGGAAAATCGCTGCGTTCAATCGTACTTATTACGGGGTATCGTAAACCCCACTCAGACAGGCGAGCATCTTTATGGTGAGCATAATCATAAAATGGTACGAGGCTTGACAAAAATGAAATGATCAGTTTTACTGCTGCACTATAAGGGATCCGCGGGTCAAATTAGCAGGTTTGCGTCGAGGCAGAAACTCGTCTCATTTCTACGTAGAAGCGCCATCCATTTCTCTGTCGAAACATTCCTCGAATCCTCGATGCTGAACACGGTTTCTACGGACTCATCAGCAACCAGTTTTGCGAAGAGTCTTCTCTAGCAGAAATGCAGGGGAAAAAAAAAAGGAAAACCATGAGACAAACCCAAAGGTGACTAGTCTGCATGAAAGTACAGTAACCTACATTTCTTATATATAGAAATGAAATTTCCCCCCAAAAAAAGGATTTTCCCTTCGCAAGTTTCCTCTTTCAATCATCTCCAATTAGACATTTGACGAACGACTGTTAATTTAACTTTGAAAGTTGCAATGTCTCGCAAAAAGATTGAATTGAAATTAAATGAAATGAAAATCCTGCAATCTAAATAAATGACAACTTTTTTCCACTGAAACTTCATCAAAGGCGATAAATCATCTTTGATTTTCGTTTGTTGAATAAATGATACGACAACAAAAAAATCAATTAAAACTCATATGAAAGTTTCCGCTGATATAAATGGAAAGTGAAGTATTGACTCCGCATCTATATCTGTTTCTCAGAATGTAATTATCCTTTTTCTGGATTTGCATCAAATTTATTAGCAAAACATCTCGAAAGAGCTTCCTACTTTTTAAATGTATCATTTTACTTTCAATGTTTTACGTTTTATTTATTATACCCAACGAGTATTAAGTACATTTAATCTTGTCGCGGTGTAAAATCTATTCCACGAGTATTACTTTTAAACGAGTTGTGTCTTCAACAAGAACTTCATTGAAGCGTTTCTTCAATTCATTCAACCGATTTCCATCATTTCTACAATAAATTTCAACCGATGAGAATACTTATTTCATGTATCCAATTTTGTTTTCATATAAAAGACAAGATTAATGACATAAGAAAGGAAAAGGAAAACTGTTGAAAACCATTCGATCTCATGATGACTCAAGTCAAATGGATTCTTTCTGATTCTCGATGAATCTTCGAATACTAATTGCATAATCGTCGATAGAAAATACAGACACGTGATGAATTTTCAAATGTTCCTTGCATAACGAAATAATGAAAAATCTGTTTTAGCACCCTGGAAGTAAGACCGAATAAACGTACGGTCGCAGTGAAAGGCCAAGAAACGCTGTGGATTCTTAGTCCCTCTTTTTCTCTTCCTTCTGCTGGTCTCTCCTTCTCTCTCCCAAGATCTCTCTCTGTCTTTATCGTACCCTCTCTGTCGTTACACGTGTTTCTCTTCGTTTCCCATACATACCATGTTATACGCGAGCATACCTTTGGTAGCATTACCAATGGACAGTCGATGACAGTGGTGGTGTTGGAAGCCTTATGCCGTATTTTCCGTTATGTTTGACTCGAGGAAGAGTACGCACTTGAGGACCTTTGAGCGAGCCTTGGGCCTCTGACTTCACTTCTGATTCCACACGAACGCTCGTTTCAAACTTCATTGAGATATTTAGGACTTCGGGTCACACGAAGACGCTGAATGAAAGTTCCATCTTTTATCTAGCAAAAATTTGCCTTCTTTTTTTTCTTTTTTTTTGGCATTTACATAATTTCAATCAAGGCGAGAAACTTATCGTTTTCGTTGAGAGATCAGTACTTTCTTTTCGACTGATTCGACGGTTGTTTGAAAATATTTAACAGCGATTCATAGTTTGATAATTGAAAAATGGTTTTATGGCACTGTAATTTGTGGAAATCGCTTTCATGAGTAACTTTATTATAGTTTTCATTTGTGCTTTATTAGGCTGACGTAGATTGATGAATGATCAAAGGATACGTAAACAACGAGAACAAGTTTTCTTCGTTCCATAATTCTATTATTGTAGTTTCGAAAGATTTCTTTTGACGTTTAAAGAAATCCTTAATTTAGAAGACCTTTTTCTTTTAACGTCGAGTTCAACGATACAACTTTTCAAGTACTCGAATTAAAAATTCTTTGAAAATATTATAAATTATATAACAATTTTAAAGTGTAAGCGCATTTATATAATTCCGTATCGAATTAATTTATGATACTGAAAAGCGATATCTCTGATTTATTTCGTGTTATATTCAAATAATACATTTTCAAGCAAAGGAACTTTTGAATGAACGAAAACCTGGACAAACCACTGATTTGAGTTTCTATCCTCCAGTAGTCGTGATTGTAACGCATTTAACAAACGATAAGGTTTTTTGCAACTCAGAGATAAGCAATGAAATCCATATGAAAACTGTTACCGCAAACAGTTTGATAGAAAACTGGTTATCATCGGCAAAAGTTGAGGACAAAGGAGTACTTTCTCCACAAACATCGACATTCCATTTCATAAAAAAGAACCAGGTATGAATTAATGATGATTCCTCCATCTGGCACAATTTCGGATAATAAGGTGTTACTGTGACAAGTCGGGCTCACCTTGAGATCCGGACTCAAGAGGAATCGACCTCCCGTGCCTCTCCTTTTCTCTCTCCGTGCAAAGGCTCCGTTCACCAATTTTACCTTCGAGTAGTATTGCGTGCACCAGCGCGCTGGCTGGTAGCACTTGAAATGTACCTCTTGACGCGCGCAAACCGATGATATAAGAGACGCGAAAAGTGCTTTCTGATTTTTCCAAACATGTGCCCTTTCGCGATAACGTCGATTTCAGTTGCCAACAGTGACCGATAAGAATCGATACCCTTTTTTTTCCGTTTGTGATCTGTTGTGTCGACTGTGTGACCAGAAACATTGGAATGTGCGGATTTACTTAAAGAATTCCAGGGATCATTATTCGCCAGAGCGACGAGTTTTACCGAAAGGAATGGAATTCTTGCGCGAGACCGTCATGATGTAAGTTGCACAAGCGACGATTTTTAGCAAATATTTATTTTACTCTTTACTACAAATAACTTAATTATTATATACAAGATGGTGTTAATAAGTAACGGGTTTTACACATTTTTTGTTTGTTCTGCATCCATTTACATTTTTGCAAAGCCTTTGAATTGGTCTCATCAAAACTGAAAAAAAAAAAATGTTTTTAAAAAATTGTTTAAGGTTCGATAGCTATTTATGATTTTTATGTTATTCTTCGTGACTGTAATTTGACACTTCTGATGTTCAGCTTTTCGAACATTATGTTAATTAGGAGCGTTGACACCTGACTGAGGTAAAACTACTAATTTTTAGGACATACTTTTCATGGGTGGTTGTGATTTGACGTAACTGATTTTTACTGGTGGAAAAGAAATGAGTCAAGTTACGTTGAAACATTTTTCATGCCACCATTATAAGTTTCATATGTACCTGAACAATTATGAAGATGAAAAAGTTTTATTACGGTTGATTTCACCTTTTTGTTCCTCGTTATTCGTCTACCTAGTATTACGAAGTTTAGAACAACGGATAATTAGTGATTTTTGCATGAGGAGAAATTTCGTATACCTGACATAACGAAACATACTTACTTCTGAATCAAACATATATTTAGTTGCATAAATTCGACAAAGGAATTATTATTACATTAACTACTGAATTGTCTTTGCTTTTAGTGCTGCAAAAATTGTGTTACCGAACATTTTAAGAAAAAATATAACGAATATTTTATACATATACGTGTATTATCTAATCACTATATTGCGCCAGAAGAAATGAAAATAATGACACATAAAATAGTTATCTTTGCAAAAAAATATATTTAAATTGGTTCGGCCCTTAAACGTATTCCTAATTACATGTTATAATTTTTAAATATGTAACACGATATCGAACAGAATAAATTGCAAAGTAACATACAATTAATAACCAATCAATATAAACATTAATTTAGCAATTTATTCGCTTGCGAATAAGAAAAGAAATCGATTAAAGTATTTGCCATAAAATATTCAATTATTTACTGGAAATATTTTAATGCTCGCATCACTGAGTATTTTACAGTCTATAAAAATCAATTCGCCGTTAAATTATACTATTGTGTCATATTTGAGACGCAATTTTAATGGTGAGAAATCATTTGCATTTCATAATTTAGCAATTTAAAATGTATACAGTAAGTTTTAATGAGATATTTATTGTTAAAAAAAGATTGTTAAAACAAACTTTGTGAAGTTCTGCGCGAGATATATGTACACGTTATATGATCAATATAATTTTTCTTGAATGAACAAGGCACTCAACATTGGAGAATGCATTCAGTTATTAATGTCCTTTACGCATTCCTTACATCAGGATGTAAGTCGACCTTAAGAAAGAAAATACGTGTAAAAGGAAATTGCAAGAAAATTGCTAAGCATTGCGCGTTCATGTGGAACTCGTCATTTCTTAAAGAATCTAATAAAAAATTAACGATGTTTAGACAGTAGGTTTTGTGTGCAGAAGTGAAGTAATTAAACGCTGGTTAAACAAAATTTATTCGTTATTTATATATGCTATTTTAAAGTGAAATGATTAATCATTAACTCGGAACATTTCCTTTTACGGTCCTTTAAGAATTAGTCAAAGACATCTTTATATTTTATTGATTTGATTTGCAACTAATTTTGAAATTGTTATCAACTGAAAAATTTTTAGGACTCGCAATAAAAAAAAATCCATTGCAAATAAAATTCACACATTAAATGAAAAATTGTTACGATTTTTTAAACTCAAAATATGGCTTCCTATATTTTAATTGCAACTTGTTGCTCGTTCATGAATATGTAACAAGTCATTCTTCGGTCTCATTTTTTTTTATACATAACGGTGACTGCTCAGATGGATTTATATGTCATAAAAGTTGGTAACATTATAATCAATAATTACAGTAAGTTGTAAGAAAATAAGCACATTTCCTCGTATGCAGTATTACTCTTATAAATCTCAGTAGACTGTAACGAAAAGCATATACGTTGTCGAGATTTGTGAACAATACAGTTTTTAACTGTTTCTTAGCAAACAGACTTTTTCTGATATGGAAAAAAGTGCATCTCTGCTCAAACGTTTGGAAAGTAATTAAAACAGTTAGCTAATATGTTTGCTAATATGGTTTTAATTAATATAAAAAAAAAATTCTAAATCATATAATTAAATTTCTCGTAGAAAATTATTTATCATTTAATTATTCATTTGAAACGTACTTCTTAAATCGACTTATAATAAATTTATCCAGAAAAAGAAATTGCTAATATAATGATGTAATGGCATAAAAATAACGTTGACATCTTACTTTCATCAATCCATTCCGATTAGTTACATAATAAAGTAAAATAGTCAGTAATCATTCAATGCTATGTGATTCATATTAATAGTCATGTCGACAATTTTATGTCGGTTTGGTACGTTTAATAATAGTTAAACATGGTTAAATTGACATTTACTTTTTGTCCATGAAAAATTGATGTTGCAGGTGTTGTGTTGTAGAGCAGAAAAATTCTGATAAAATTAAACGCAGCTTAAAACATTATCTGTTATATTTCAATACCGAAAGATTTTATTTTTTTTTTTTTTTTACCATTACAGTTTCTCAAATAAAAAGTAACTCGTGATTAGGATCATGCAACTAAAAGTTAGAATAATAATGAAGTAGTGTTTGTCTAACTGTGTCCAGTCTACCATTCTATTTGTACTAAAGATACCTTTGTTTGACCTATATTAAAAAGTAATCCTATTATTGCAAACGGTATTACATCAGTTTATCTAATTTACTATAAAATCGTAACAATCGTTGTATAAATTTCAATGTCTCATACACAGTCAAGTATTTAAATGCGATATTTTTAATTAATATTTCGTACGAATCAAGATAAGAAACTATACTTACTCGCAGACAAAATAAAAATGATAATTTAATGTTCTCATCGACGTAAAAATAAAAGGTATTCACATTATTGCGAGTCTTTTAAAATGATGTTTCACAACTGGAGTTGCATTTCCAATTACAATAGGTATAAATATTCCTGAGCATAATCTATAAGCAATAACTAAGCTCTGTGTTCGATTCTGGTCTACTTTTACATCTATGGTGTCTACGTGTGATGTGGAAAACAATATTTCAGGCTCGCGTTGTTTGCACGCCTTTGCAAAGAATTGCAAAATAATTTTCTTACGAGAACACTTTATCCTATAAGGCAAAATGCACTTGTTTTAATAATGTAAAACTAAACACGCTTTTCTGCGTGAATTTAGAAAGAAAATGGCGTTGCGTTGCTGCATAACTTCAAAGTTAACACACTCGACAAATATCTTCAAGGATTTATATTAGAACTTATGAATTTTGCATTTTGGAACAGGTAAATTAATCGTGTTACCTTTATGAATCGTTTGGATCTTAAATTATAATTGAAAACAAATCGATCCAAAATCATCAGATGATGATATGAACCGATAAAGTTCTGTGATCATCGGCCTTGTACACTGTTCGATCGTGAAAATAGATGGACGTTTATAAATCGTATCGTGAGAAAGTTCTACAAAAGAATAGTTATTTGATAAAACGAGATCAATTCAAACCCGAAGCCGCATTGTTCCTCGAGTTCAGCGAGTCTGCAAAAATCGCATTGGCCAACGAAGTTGGCTATTTTTAAATAATTTTATCCTCGAGAAGGCAGACCGTTTCGATCTTAAAGGTCCGCCGCTCGCGCAGAGAACAACCGTTATGTCGTCCGATACATTGTAATTTAGATTCGTGCAACCATCACTGTTACAACGCTTCTGCAATATCTACATCGTTTGATTTAATTATTAAAAAAAAAAATTCTTACAAATAAGCTGAAAGTTAATTACAGTCGAGTTTAATTGCAGAATGCGCTATTCAATAATCAGCTAATGAATCCTCCTACGCTTAGAATAAACTGATAATAATATGTACAAAAAGAAGCTGTGGGTTAATGAGGAGGCCAAAATGATAATTAGCAAGTTGATAGGTCAACGTCAATTATTTGCGAAATAAAATTGTAGTATATATATGCTTATGCGTGTGGATATGGAAAAGTTAATAGAATCGAGTTTAAAAGAATATGAAAAATGGGTTAAGTGTTGGAAGTACTTTCAAGGAAATGTTGCAAATTATAATAAACAGACATATCTGAATACTGAGAGAATAATTGCTTAACAATAATGCAAGAGTATGAGCCACTTTTGACAAAAGATGTAGTGTCGCAGAAAATAATAAAGTAGAAATGACAACTGTAATTGTTATGAATACTACAAAGATGATAAGCGAACAGATTCTTTTTTTCTTTTTCATAAATGTTTGCACTATAATTATGTTTGCAACATTATACGAGTTTCGCAGTAAATGCAAGATTATTTTCAATGTAATAAATTGTGAAAACCCATTGCTGTGTGATTTGATTCTCTTACGCTTGATGAAAATTTCTCAATTGAGAGAACACGAAAAATTATATTTTATTTTTCTTATTCAAAATAAACTTTTAATTTTCTACTTGCCAGTTACGATAAAAGTTACTGTAACGTTTGCAACTGTAAGTTAAGGGTCAATTAAATTTGTAGCAGTGTAACCGAAATAAAAATTCTTGTTATGGGAACTGCAAATATCAAATAATAACGTGTTCTGCAGTAAAATATTTCAGTTTCAATCCTTTGTATTCACAGTAAAACTAAAGTATTTCAGAGAAACGAGTAGCTGAGAAAAGAATATAACTATACAACATAAAATATAACACCAACTGCTTGGTGCTGTTATAGATAAAAACTCAACTGTTTTATTTTTATTCTTTTTTTCCTTTTGTATGAAAATATGAACATTTCCGAACAAAATTATAATACTTACAAGAAGTATATAGAAGCAATTACAAATGAAGAAAACATTTAATGATATTCAATTGCTGATTTGAAGAAGTAGCACTTTCAATTAAATACAGTAAATTTGCAAATTGATATTACAAATTACACTGAAAACGTCGCAAGTTATGTGCAATGTTTTACGCTCGCAAATTTATCACATGTACAATATAATTCTGTGAAAGTTTTGCAATTATTACCACATTATAGTTGTGTATAATGTTAATCTCGTGGCTGATCATTAAGAAGAAATTGTTAGAAGCACAATGCAGTAACGTTTTTGAAAGACTATTTCGTAATCTTATTATCATGCCCTTTTTTAGTGAGTTTCAATAGAAAGACGAATATGTCTGTACAAAAAAAAAACTTTTCCACATTTAGGTATCAGTGTAAAAAATAACATGCAAAATATGCAAATAAAAAAAAGTATTTAAGCAATATGTTGCTGATATTTATGAAGTCATATATTATAGTCCATTTAAATTATACTCTCCACCTATAAATCCTCATTAACTATCTCACAACACTGTGCATTTGTTTATATAATAAACAATTTCATCAGTCGATTAGCGATGAATAAATATGCGGCTAATTTTCTTCATAAAAAAGGAGTAATGATCACGTAAGAAAAAATCGTAATGAAATATTCACATAAAATTACAAAACAAATTTCTTATTTCAAGAGTTCAACATCTTTTGAGTGAAGTGAAAACTGTTGAATTAATCAATGGTTATTAATGTTCGATGATTTATGTTTTTCAGTGTCAACTTGGTTTTGGGACTGTTGCTTTTAATTTCGCTGGTACAACCGAGTGTCGCACAATGGAGGCCATGCGTCGAACTGAAGAGCGATCTTCGGGTGCCATGTTGGTGTTCAATATCCGCGAAGTATTCGAAGGCTTTGGAAATGAATTGCGACAGAGTCATGTTCACTCAGGACACGTTGGAGGGACTCAACGGTCAACCCATAGTCGCCATAAGTCGAAGGGGCAGCGGTTATCGGTCGGTTCCAGCTGACTTAATTGAAGTCTTGCCTTCATTGGAGAAGCTTGACCTCTCGGAAAATTCAATCTCCAGACTGATGGACAGAGTTTTGCTAGAATTAACGCGCCTGAGAGAACTGAGATTGGCGTACAATCTTTTAGGGGACAATTTAAATCCCATATTTTCGAGCAATGAATTTCACGACTTGACGAACTTAAGACTTTTAGACTTGCGAGGAAATGGGATCAGAAGCATCGAGGAGGGAATGTTCAAAGGATGCTTGAATTTAGAGGAATTGTATTTGGATCATAACAATCTCACGCAAGTACCAGCGCCATCGTTGAAGGGACCGAAATCCTTGAGAATTTTAACACTCTCAGGAAATAATATTGGTAATTATATATATTGTAATAAAATGATCGAACAAAATTCGTATTCTTTCGAACGAAAACTCGTTTTGTATTTTGACAAATCATCCTGAAAAAATATGAAAAAGATGAAGATTGAAGTAACTGTAAATTTCTGATGAAATCGGACAAAAGGCATAGACTGATGTAGATTCTGAATGTACCGTTCGTTAACGCGTTCTCTTAAAAACAGAATGAATAACTAAATTTTACATGCTCCCATTCAATCAAAATGTTATATGTTAAGAAAAATGCGTTAGAAAAATAAGATGTTGAATTAATTTTATTCCATTAATAATAATATAATATGAAAATTACTTCGGTATATTTTGGGTCACGGATAAATGCGAGTAGTTCCTGTTGTTACGTTATTTCGGTTACATTAAACTTGAAAATACATACACTCAATGACAGAATAATAGATTTGGCTGAAAGTAAGCAATTACTAAATCGCTTTATTGAATAACATTCCATGTAATATCGAAATTCATTTCACAGTCTCATTACCGCGAGCTGCTTTCTCAACTCTCGGCGAATCGTTATTACGAGTGGATTTAAGCGAAAACGAGCTATCTTATATGGAAGACGGAGCATTTTCCAGTCTGAAGAATCTGTTGTACCTCAATGTGTCACATAATGATTTGGTTCGATTCAACAGCGACGTTTTTAAAGGTAAACACCCATGCAGCAGCCAATTAATTTGTGCATTTTCTTGTTTTACAAATCTAAGACAATTTGTTCATTTAGGGATACTTTATTTCGTTACGATCTTAAATGAGACTGAAAAGAAAAAACTTTACATCGATAATGTTTTTTCTTTGCAGTCGTTTTTCAAAGTAGAACAGTTTTTCAAATTAATTGAGAAACAAAAAGGATCGACAGATTTGTAAAAAAAAAAATCTGATGGCAACATTTTTAATAAATATACCTTTCTGTATTATAGGTTTATTAAACGATATTAGTCAGAGAGTGGTGTTTTAAGTAAATTAAAAAAACGAGAAAAAGAAATCAGAATGTCTGTATCTCGCTCTATCTTTTATCTAAATTTTACTTACAAGAGTTGAAAACGGATCAGTGGAACAAGTTATTATCACCAGAAATTTCTCTCAATCATATTTTTTCCAATATACACAGTTTCATTAAAAAAAAAATTGCACAATTTTCACCTTCTACTTATAGGGATACAATCATTTTCTCATAACGCCGTTCCATATATGAAGAAACTAATGTAATTAACAGTAGAAAAAAAATCAAATCAGTACTTATTCTAAAGAAAATTCAATACAAATATAGTCATACGTACGTTCGATAGCGGTTAGAATGTTTTTTTTTTAACAAAATCAGCAATTTCAAACTAAAATATTCTCGCGAAGGTTTTGATTTTCCTTCACCTAAGAATACACCAGAACCGATGCTAAATTACACAGTGCGCCATAACTCGGCGCGTTCTCACAGATTTTCAAAAAATCATCGCACGAAAATCGCTGAAGAATTCTCAACACCTTCGACATACCTCGAGCAGAAAGAATCGAAGGAAGAGTAATTTTGCAGCCGAGAATATTTCCAAGCCCCAACAATGCAATATCGACAAATCTAACTCCCGTTGACGAGTTATACTAAAACGCCAAAGGAACAATTGACTCATAATCAAGGGATTCTATTTTTCCTGCTGATTAAACGCGACTTCCTCAAAGGAAAAAAAAAAAAAAGAATCTCGTTCCGCCTGTGCGCTTTTAAAAAAATAGAAATATATCCTGGGAACTGACTGACACTCATTCCACCTTGAGAGTAGAAGCAACACACATTCCTTTCATTAGTCGAAAACTTTCGCGTCATATCGTGAGAGAATAGTGCGTCTACGACAACAAACCGTATTACTCCTGATGCGATGCTCTTCGAGCAACCAACCGAGTCGTTTTGCAGGCGCGGATCATTTCGACCTCGAAAGAACAATGAACTCGAACTTATTCATTCTCACAATTATCTGGCTTTCGTGCAATAAGAGGCATTCCTCTTCTTCCTCGTTTGCCCTGATTGCGTCTCGCTTATTATTTACATTGTTTCTCTGTTTATTGCAGACAGACTGTATTTGTCAAAGCGCTGTATAATTAACTAACGCGAAATTATAATGCAATGGAAGTTACAACGGTGCAGTATACATAAACAATTATTTTTCTCGCGCGACTAAAACGAGGAAAGTTACAATACTTTCTTCTTAATTGCTTGAGAAGATTTTTTTTTTCGTTTGATTGGAGAACAAAATCCCCTGTGCTGAATTTGGCCATTTTGTTTGTCTCTCCCAACGCATCTATCTTGATTTCCTCCAGACAATGCAGTCGCATTTTATTTTTGTAAAGTTATTCAAATGTCTGACCCAAATACTTTTACCTTCTATTATGTTCGTACTTAATTGTCGGGTCAAGTGACAAGAGTTGGCTATTGTATGCAACGAAAAACACTATCTGCGGACAAATCCTGCGTAGAAAGAAACGATGATTTACGTTTATAAATCATTACGAGATTATTAAATAAGTATCTTCTGTTTTGCTAATAAATCTCCCGTGGGAAATCACTCGCAATGTGCAACGTTTTTATGAAAAATGAATTTTCGACTAACGCACGCCTTCAGCACCAGATCTATCAATCATTAACACTTTCCCGTCTTGTACTGCCTATTTACTGAGCGATCTTTATCCATTTTTTTTTAATAGCAAACATGAATTTATTATCATAATGTTGATTGGTGTAATAAAACCTCATTAAAAGGTGCACCGATGTTCTCAAACCTATGATTATATCAATGTGGTACAACTATGTACATAGAAATGAATACAATATTAACAAGAGTTAATTTCATTTTTTTTTTCGATTCTCCATTAATTGCGTACGAAGTATTATACTCAGGAAATAGCAGGTGCAAAAAAAAAATTTTAAGTGAAACATAAGAAGTTTACATATTTATCATTTAATGTAGCTGAACTTTGATTCACAACGAACTGTAAGGAAAAAATGATAAGAAATTATTTTCACCAAAGTATCATGAACAAAAACTGGAACAAATTTAAGAGAGGATTACAAAATGTTAAATTTCAACAAGTCTGAAGAAAATTCGTTGATCCAGGTCAAGTGAAGAAAAATGAGTGAAAAATGATAATAACTTTTTTGCTTGGTCTCAAAGTTAATGTCAGCACAAGAATGTACTGACAAAAAATATATGATTTATTCACGTATTCCAGGAAAGCAGATCTGATATCTTTTTATATACAGGTTCTGGAGAGATTAAAGGGTTAATGTATTCTTCTTTTTATAATTTTCACCTGTTAATGTTTTGCCTACAATATTATTTCCATATTTAATGATATCTGATAAACGAACGTGAATTCTATCATTTCTAAAAGTTTATATGTTTTTTTTTTTTATTATTACAAATGATTAAAATCAATTTGCTATCGAATATTGAATATGAAATCTATATAATTTTAGTAATTAAAATTTTTTCGAAATATTCAAAAGATATTTTCAAATTATATGCGTACACGACAGATTGCATTCAGAGTTATTTTAATAGACCATTTGTTGTATAATTATGCAAATTAGCAAACTTTCTCTGGACCAACGAGCAAAATATAACAGTCTATGAGTTGAAACAAATTCCTATCTTTGCATGAATAATAACATTTGATACAAAACATTTGTATAAAAAAATATAGGTTAAACGAAAGATACGCGTTAATGAAAAATTGTTGAATAAACTAATTAACGAGTGATTTTTAATTAAACGATTATGAATGCACTTTCGTTTATCATTGACTGTATCACAGCAGTGTGAAATTAGTGAATGATGAGCACTGCTGTAACACAATCTTTTATTTTCAACAAAGAATGCAATAAATTATCTTACTTTCTGCAGTAAAAGCATTTTCTCTGGGCTTTTGAAATTTACGTTTTTAAGGCATTAACATTAAAATAGGAAAAAATCAACACTTCCACTTTGAAGTAGATCACCGTTGAATTTTTATTAATAAATTTTACACGAAAAGAAAATGGAACAATTACTCTACAAATTATTTCATAAATATTAATTGCACACTTCCGATGATAAAATCTTTGCCCTGATTCGCTTACTCATTTTGCCAACAAACATTTGTTAATTCATACGATGTTTTCAATTGAATTCCATCAAAACGAAAATACCATATGAAAATCATAATTACGTGATACAATTTTGAATATACATTACATACAATTCAATACTTTCACTTTGCACGTACAATCTATAATTCGATTAAAAATATACCAGTTCCATTATGTTATTGTAATATACAGGATGGAACGTGACGCGCAATATATCTTCCTCGATAATTGCGATGCTTTATTATAATTAATAATATTACTATAAATTTTTCTCGTCGCATATGGTGAAAGTGCAAGAGAAATTGATCGGATATAATTGCCTTTCCACTCGGGAGTTACGCGACAAAAAGTCACTTGCATTGATTATTGTAATTTACCACTTATCGTTTAAATTGCAAATTGTCTGCAGAAATACGTTACAGTGAATATCAACGACCTTGTGAGAACCTTTTTTTTTCCGAAGAAAAAATTATTCAGAAGAAAAAGTTTACTCATCGCCAAGGTTTTTATGTAACTCACTGAAATAAAAAGAAAATGATTACAAAATAAGAAGCATCATCGAGATAGAAATATCAAAACGTTTTTCAAAAGTGAAAAATGTTTCGCAAATGAATTTTCTTATAACAATGAACATGTATCTTTTTTTTTTTTCAATGCAGGTGCTTACAATATGATACAATTAGATCTGTCGTCAAATTTTCTGGAGGAATTTCCAACGGACGCACTTCGCCACTTGGAAGACCTGAAGTTCCTGTACATGTCCGACAATATGATCACCGTAAGGCATTAATAATCCGAAGTGAAACGCAAATTAAAAACGACCGACTTACTCGATGCTAATTATATATCGCTTCAGTTTTGTAACGTAACTTTGCATTACATCGCCCACTGCTAAACGCATAATTTAATTCCATATGAAATAACGTTATTTTTTTTTCGCACGACGAGTAACGTTATAATGAATTTGCAAAACTAGTTGCGCTCGTTAAATTTCATTCTACAAGTTCTTATGAAATTAAACGTCATTTGAATTTAAATAGCTCTCATCTCTGCATGCGTTAAATGCTAACCGAAGCTCAAGTTTGACGACATTCTGACACAGTTT
>JABFQA010000449.1:0-20055 GCA_022817065.1 Probaryconus sp. ZL-2020 | reverse complement strand
AAAAAAAAAAAAAAAAAAAAAAAAAAACTTAAAAGAAACTGATAATCAAAGATAATCAGAGTTTCAAATCTGGTCCAAATCTTTGCTCCATACATTCCATACACCCCAATAGAGCATAACATTATTGGGACACATCCATGATAATAATGATAATAATAATAATCTTATAAATTATAATAATCTTACCTATATTTTGCGTAAATGTTAAGAAATGCATTGATATATTATACATTTTGAATAATTGGATTATTATTATAAACACATCGAGTGAGCGAGGATTAATACTTTTAGCAGCTCCGTAGCCCTTACTTATCCAAATTTGTGCAAAAAATTAGGCTAAGAAATTTATATTTTTCTATCATTTATTTTGAAACAATTAATCATTTTTAGATTTAATTGAAATATACATAATTATTAAATTATAAAAATAACGTCCCATGTATATTTAATGACTAAAAAAAAAAAATATATATCTTATTAAATTATTTATCATTGTATACTCTGGTTACAAATTGAAGAATATTTCCTTCATTTTTCATCGTGTATTTAATTATTCGGGTATTCTTATAAAAATGTCTGCAGTATATTCAAAGGCAAGTAAGATACACGCAGACAAAAACTACAACCAGAATAAGCAATGTATCTGTTTAATGTTATGTTATGTAACAAGTTTATTGCCAGATATATTTAATCATAAATTGAAAATTAAATGTAATTCTTCATATTATTCATTGTTTATAACATGTTCAATATCATCATAAATAAAAAAAAGGGCAAAAAAACTTGTTAACTAAAAAATTATAAACGACTTCTGAAAGTGAAATTATTGTCAAATTAAATAAATAAAAATAAAAATTATCCTAGATTGCATTGTATATTTATTATTTTGATTACTTTAATAATGTGCCATTTCCTTCTAATTTGCTATAAAATGGCCATAGGGATGAGCATTGGGAAGGGTTTTTTAAATAATGATGAAACAAAAGTGATTAACAAAACAGTTAACCAAATTATTTATTACAAAATTAATAGAATGACAATAGAATATTTACAAGATCAGAAACGATAATACAAAATTTATGTAAAGTTTGTCTTGTTTCAATTTTTAAATACATTGTAAAGCTTAGTAAATGAGGATTAGGAGGTTTTAGCACTGGAAACAGACAAAATAAACTTTAAATAAACTTTAAAATATTTTTATTTAACAGCCAGGTAGACAGAGTGATTTATATTCATTTTATTTTCGTGTTATTTATTTTTGTATTATATTTAACACAACTATTCTCTGAAATTTTTGCTACATGTCGTAATGTTCTTTAAAATTTATTTCCATACATTTTTCTTATCAGTTGTTCTTATAGTATTAAGAACACATTAGAACAATGAAGTTAAAAACTTGAAGATCAAAGAATTAATGTTTAACATTTCACAAACATTTTAAAAGATTTTGTTCTTTATAAGAATCAGAAGTATTGCAAGAATTCCCTGAATAAGGAAGGAAACGCTCACTTGAGAGGGAAATTGGCGAAATTCACGGTTGAAAAATATTGTATAAAAATATCATCAAATACTTGGGAGCACTGCTACCTTGTAATTAAATATATTATTTTTATTCTATGGATATCCCTTAAATTATGTTTGTAATGTTAAAAGTTGTTGTTAATTTAATTGTTATAAAAAAATAATTTATACAATTAAATTATTTAAAGGAAGAACATTTTAATGGAGTTGACTATGGTAACTGGAAATTGTAAAATTATATTTAAATATATTGAAAAATGTAACTTTCAAAGAAGAACAATATCTCTAGAAAATGAATTCAATAAATTAACTTTCAGTAATTTGCTTTATATGTATATATAACTATATATATATTGAAATAGTCGTCATAAAAAGGGATTAAAGTCCACCAGTAAATTAATGTAAGAGACTTACCCCTTTTTATCAACGACTGATTCATCTTTATCTAACTCATCTCTTTACATTATACTGTTTGGAACACTCAAGTATATAAACTAAATTATTATTTTTGGTTTCTACATTAAAATAGAATCACCAAAATATAAGTCATGTTTAATATATATTTATAATAAAACAATTATCTATTAATTGTCTTAGCTTGTTGTGCTTTATACATTTTGAGTACTTTTCTGCCAGGTACCAACGTTTGACTAAGACCTGGCCTTTTCTTTTTCTTTTGCATCTGATTATTTTCCTGATCTACCTCAATTTCTTCATTCATTAAACCTATGCCGTTGTATTGATTCTGACAAATAACGGTTTCTTGTGGAGCACGAATAGCCTCTAATTCGGCCGCGGATCTGTGGAGATCAGAATCATGGGCAAATGTGCAATTGTGACCAAAACGACATCTACCCTTACGATAATTCCAACAAATCTTTCGTCCATTAATCATCTTGGTATCGTCCAAAGTTGGGGTCATTTTAACGTGTTTCTCCAAAATAGCACTTTTAGCTTTTTCAGCTTCAACAAATGGATTTGTGAATACTGATGTTTTCGGCGTCGGAGCTCCATTGAAGTCGGGTGTTGGTAATACATATTTTTCATTCGAAGAAAATTCATTTTCAGATTTTATGTTATATTTGGAAGCATCTTTTTCCTCTTCTTCGTCAACTTCTTCGTCCTCTTCTTCTGAATGGCATTCAATTTTGATTTCACTGTCCACCTTAAAACTAACAGTTAGGAAATATCAGATGACAAAGAACAAAGATAATCTTAATTGTTGAAGGTGAATTTTGCAATTAATATAATTTGCACTTGGTTTACATTTTGTTGCAAATGTGCACAATTGAACTTGTGTGAATTGTGGATTTTTCTTTGCGTTTTGTTTTCAGTAAAATGTAATTATACTAACCAGTTTGAATCTAATAGCATTTTATTTCAATAGCTCATTTTTCTATTATATATTATTTAAAAAATCTATTTCTTCCTATGGAATTCTAGATGAAATAACTGAAAGCATTGTTTTTGTAGTTGAATTTGTCGCTCTATATATGCTGAGCTGGATTACATGAATCATCGTGTAAATAAAATTAACATACATTTTGACACAAATCTGACAACTGTCTAGCATTATAGGTTAAAAGAAAAGACAGAAGTTTTATTTAAACATTTTGTTAAGACACTTACTTATTATATTTGCCATCCGTTTGCCCGCCAAGATCATTTTCCTCAGAACCAGAAGAATCTCCGTAATCAGCAACTAAGGAAGCCATTGTTTTTATTTTTTTTTAATTAAACTATCTAAAGAAAAATATTATTATTTTCTAATATCAGATCAGATGTACGTAATGTACGTATATGGATGGCATCAGGATTTACTTTTTCATTGATTCGAGTAGTTCCTAATAACATTTATTTTTTAATTGTATACATCAAAAGCAGTTTGTTGATTGACGTTTTAACACAGACATAGTGTTAAATTATACCAAGACACGTTGGGAGTTGTCATGATTCACGATTTATCTATTTTTGTAATATTTTTATCTTTGTAAATTGTTATGAATGAAAGAGAGATGAAAATACTGTTTAAAAAAAAAGTCTGGTTCGTTTACAAAAACCAATGGAATGTTCTCCGATGCCTCGTTCCTCTGTACAGTGACGGCGCATTCGATAAGCGTTCGTAGAAAAAGAGGATAGTCGTTTTCATTTTAATAAGTTGGCAATGGGAGTTCAAATCCAAATTCGGCGGATCAGGTGGCGCTCCCTTCCCCTCCCGTTGCGCCCCGCCTCGTCTCGTCTCGTCTCGTCTCGTCTGGTCTCGTCTCGTTTCGGCTCGGCAGCAAGCAGTTCCACAAACCTCCGTGAATGTGAGAAGATGGCCGCTGTATGCTCGGTACAAGTGTCGACTGTCGCCATTGTTTAGTGTTTAGTTATTTTGTAGATTGAAGCGCGTTTAATCGGGCGTTGGCCGTCAAAATGCCGAGTGCCTCGTTCACCTCGTCGCGCAGCTACGTGCGCAGATCGCGCAGGAAAGGAGCCAACAGGATTCCGTTACCCTCGAGAACCACTTCTGGTGAGTCAAATAGAATGAGAAAGAGAGTAAATCTACAGTAGTGAGTCGATTTTAAGGACCTGCCAGGGGAGGGGGAATGAAGCACCGACCCAACCGGGCCTTGCTCCAGGAGATGCTCGGTCGTTCGCAACTTTTCAGGATTCCCTTGGCCCTCGTAGCACCAATACGCGCGCACACGGCTCGTGTCGGTGTGCGCCGGAGCGCCACTCACACAGGGTCGGGAGGATGCCACACACACGCATGCCTACCTACATATCGCACGTCCTCGACCCGATGTGTGTTTGTCCAGTGTTTCTTTGTCCGCGACTTTCGCCGCCGCCAGTTTCAAGCCAATCGCTCTTCGTTTCTCATAATCGTGGCACATACGCTCCTCATCCATTGCTCTTTATTGTTGTTTCTGTTATTGTTGTTATTATTATTATTGTTATTATTGTTATCATTATTATTATTAGCGTTGTAACTATTATTATTATTATTTTTTACAACAACAATATCAATTTAATCCAAAATCAGGGCGATTCCTCTTTTCCCCTACTTTCTTCGAGGGAAGAAAAAAAAAAAGGCACGAATAATGGAGCGATGTACAAATGATGATCGCGATGGACTACTTGTCTGACTTGTCAGATCAAAAAGTCACTTTGCAGCAACGTCCACACATCTGTTGGGCAATAATGTTTCCCTTCTTTTTTTTCTTTATTTTTTATTTCTCGTTATAACTCCTTCCCCTATCGTCCTATTTATTTTTTATAATAAAAAAATGTATACTGATGTTTGACAAATTTATATCGACTTTCGTGACATCATCAACTGTCAAAGATCTTATTGTTATATTTATACTAATTTTAAAACAATATTTTATTTGTTTATTATTATTATAATATTTTGTTAAGTTTTTTTTTTTGTTCTTATTTAAATTACATATATTTGTAATACGATAAAGTCATTTAAAAATTTTATATCGTTCAAGCTGTGAAAGCTCAAATAAATGTAGTCTTTCACTCTCTTTATTTCTCTCTTCCTTCTCATTTCTCACTCTTTCTCTGTCTCTCTCTCTCTCGTTTTCATTCTCCTTCTCTCTCTATTTCATCTCTTGATTTTACAATTTTATTTAGGCTTCTCAATCGTACTTGTTATAGATATATAATATTACTGAAGATTGTAAATTATTTAAATTATTAAAACTAGATAATATTATATCTTGTTTGAAATCCTGTATACGCATTACAATGTTAATTAAAAATATTAAAATATAATCTTTCAATGATGATCATCATTAAGGAAAGTTTTAAAATTATAAAAATAATGAAACTAATTTTGAACTAATTTATAACTAAATTATTAAAATTATATTATTATTTAATGTGTCCGAGGTTGTCATCGATTATTTCATCAAAAATGGTAACTAGAAATATAAAATAGAAATAAGATTTAATACTTAGAAAACATTTTAAAATTTGTACATTTTTGAAAAATTTCTGATACGAACTTCTAACGCATATAATTTTCTTGACACTTTCAGTGGATTATTATATTTATTTTGTTATATTTCATTTATTATATTATATTATATATTTATTTATTTCAGCAGAGCCTTGTGATTTACCATGTCCACCAGCAGCAGCGAATCATCAAATGCCCTTAGGCGGCGTAGGAGGCGGTGCAGCGGGAAATGCAGGAGTCAGTGGCGGAGGTGCAGTTATTGGAGCAGGTGTATCTGGACCATCGGGTGGTTTGGCAATTGGTAGCGGCAGCGGTGGCGCAGGCATTGGAGGCAGATCATCTCCAAGTGTATCCGGTGTAGCAGCACCATCTCCTTCTCCATCACATTCACATTCTTCTCCCTATGATCTTAGACGCAAAAGTCCCCCACACCCTGATCCAGCACCAGGAACAAGTTCTGCAATGCCACCTGGTGGCAGCATAGCATCAACATTTGGTTCCTCGTCTCTTCCAGCGCGAAAGCGAGTTCGCCGGAGTTGTTCGCTTTCAGCAGATGGTAATGTATTTCATTACAATGTTTATATAAAATTAATAACAAGAATACAAATAATTAATTTATTAATGCCTTTACGATGTTTCTAAAGGTACAAGTATAAGTAACACAGCAGCGCACTACCTACAATACGAACTTCCAGACGAGGTCCTTCTCACAATATTTAGTTACCTTATGGAACAAGATCTTTGCCGCGTATCACAAGTATGCAAACGCTTCCAAGCAATTGCTAATGACAACGAGCTTTGGAAGTGTTTGTACCAACAAGTGTACGAATACGACCTTCCTCTGTTCAATCCGGCACCATGTAAATTTGAGTTCATTTCACCGGACGAGTCAGAATATCAGAATCCCTGGAAAGAAAGCTTTCGACAGCTGTACCGTGGCGTTCACGTGCGCCCTGGCTTTCAGGATGTAAAAATCAAGGGTAGAAATCTACCGTACTTTAATACAGTACAAGCGGCACTTGATTACGTCGACGAGTACAGAACGAATAACAGCGGTGCATCGCCGAACAGCAACAGCAGCGGTAGCAGTAGCAGCAGCAGCAGCTCCAGCAGCAGCAGCAGTAGCAGCAGCGCCAGCAGCAGTAGCGCCAGCACAAACAACTCGTCTGGCGCCGCCAATGCTGCAATAGGCGGTGCTGCTCAATCCAATTCTGCTAATAACGGAAACAATGCTCAAGGCACCAACTGCTGTAACAATAATTCTTCACAAACAACGTCATCCGAAGAATGCGCGCCGCAACAGCATTTAGTATTTTTACATACAGGCACTTACAGAGGCGAGTTTCTCGTTATCGATAGCGACGTTGCTTTGATTGGCGCCGCGCAGGGTAACGTGGCCGAATCTGTCATCTTGGAAAGAGAAAGCGAGTCTACAGTAATGTTCGTTGAAGGAGCAAAACGAGCCTACGCAGGACACCTCACTTTTAAATTCACTCCGGACGTTGCGAGCACTGTACCTCATCATAAGCATTATTGTTTGGAAATCGGTGAAAATTGTAGCCCAACTGTTGATCATTGCATCATAAGAAGTTCCAGCGTAGGTGGGTTTTCAGTTTATTATTTATTTATTTCATATAATGTACAGGCTCAAGGAAGAATAGAATATTTTACAATAATAATAATAATAATCAGTATTCAATACAATGCAAGATTTCAAAATTTGTGGGAAAATAAGGTAAATGTCTAATAATAACAACGACATTTTAATTACAGTTGGTGCTGCCGTTTGTGTATCGGGTGTTGGAGCCAATCCAGTTGTAAAGAATTGTGACATTTCTGATTGTGAGAATGTCGGTCTTTACGTGACAGATTATGCACAAGGAACATACGAGGATAATGAAATATCGCGTAATGCCCTGGCGGGAATTTGGGTTAAGAATTGTGCTAATCCTATAATGCGACGGAATCATATTCATCATGGTCGCGACGTTGGCATCTTTACATTCGATAATGGCCTAGGTTACTTCGAAGCTAACGACATACACAATAATCGTATCGCTGGCTTCGAAGTTAAAGCTGGTGCCAATCCAACTGTTGTTCACTGTGAGATTCATCACGGTCAAACCGGTGGAATTTACGTCCACGAGAACGGCCTGGGACAATTCATTGACAACAAAATTCATTCAAATAATTTCGCGGGTGTGTGGATCACGTCTAATTCTAATCCAACTATTCGTCGTAATGAAATTTATAACGGCCATCAAGGAGGCGTGTACATATTCGGCGAAGGCAGAGGATTAATAGAACATAATGATATTTATGGCAATGCATTAGCCGGCATTCAAATTCGGACAAACTCTGATCCAATCGTTAGACATAATAAAATTCACCATGGCCAGCACGGCGGAATATATGTGCATGAAAAAGGCCAGGGTTTAATTGAGGAGAATGAAGTATTTGCCAATACTTTGGCTGGCGTATGGATCACAACAGGTTCTACGCCGGTACTTCGGCGAAATCGGATCCATAGTGGCAAACAAGTCGGTGTGTATTTTTACGATAACGGTCATGGTAAACTGGAGGACAATGACATTTTTAACCATTTGTATTCGGGAGTACAAATAAGGTAAATATTATTTCCCTATTTGCAAGGAGAATTTAATTGAAAATAAAATTACAATGAGAAGTTTGTGTTGGAATCCTTTAAATTAAAGTGACTCTGTAACTTATTCTTTTTTTCCAGAACTGGAAGTAATCCAGTGATACGAGGGAATAAAATATGGGGCGGACAAAATGGCGGCGTATTGGTATATAATAGTGGCTTAGGATTACTCGAACAAAACGAAATATTTGATAATGCCATGGCGGGTGTTTGGATTAAAACGGATAGCAATCCAACACTTAAAAGAAATAAAATTTTTGATGGTCGTGATGGTGGAATTTGTATATTTAATGGTGGCAAAGGTGAGATTTGTATTATTTATATTTACAATTCTTTTTTTTTCTTTTTTTTTTTTAAATTAGAATTTTATATTAAAACAACATTTGTATGACATTTGCAGGCATTTTAGAAGAAAACGATATATTCAGAAATGCTCAAGCTGGAGTTCTCATATCGACCCAATCCCATCCTATTTTACGAAGGAATCGTATTTTTGATGGCTTAGCTGCAGGCGTCGAAATTACAAACAATGCAACTGCCACATTAGAATTCAATCAAATTTTTAATAATAGATTCGGAGGATTGTGTTTAGCCAGTGGTGTACAGCCTACGACCAGAGGTAATGGTAATGGTCATTCTTTTCTTTAATAAAATTGTTATTACCAATTTAGCAAAAGGGTTGATTTTTGAAGAAAAAAAAATAAAATGAGTTTTAAATAAAAATTATCTCATTTAAATTTTCTAAACGTCGGTGGTGGTTTTCTGAGCTGGTTTTACTTGGTTAAATCATAATTGTATATTAAAGATTTAACTCTGTCTTCACAACTCTGTTTTGCAACAATAATAATGTTTAGGAATTTACAAATTTCATTAATAAATGTTTTACAGGTAATAAAATATTTAACAATCAAGATGCTGTTGAAAAAGCAGTTGGTGTTGGCCAGTGTTTATATAAAATATCATCATATACTTCATTTCCAATGCATGATTTCTATCGTTGTCAAACATGCAACACAACTGATCGTAATGCCATTTGTGTAAATTGCATCAAAACTTGTCATGCTGGACACGATGTTGAGTTCATTAGACATGATCGGTAAATAAAATTAAATCAAAAAAAAATTATAAATGCATCAATTTTAAACAATAATAAATATATTGTAAATATTTTGCGTAGGTTTTTCTGTGATTGCGGCGCAGGAACATTGAGTAATCAATGCCAACTTCAAGGAGAGCCAACGCAAGATACAGACACTCTGTATGACAGTGCTGCGCCAATGGAATCCCATACTCTCATGGTTAACTAGGGTCTAACTTAATTTTACATTAACAAACTACTATGAGAACAAACTCGTAAGTCCGTCTTCGCATTTGAAATTAAACAAATACACCACATATACACACACATATATGCGCGCGCAGGCACGCACACAAACAAAAACATTACTCAATTCATCTATCTATTCATCTAACTTCTCTATTTATATCTTTATTACCAAATCTATAATTTTTTCAACGTAAAATAACGTATAACTATAATGCCGATTAAATACACTTGAAATTTGCAAAAGTATAAATTCGGTTATTCTAGTTATTTATTATTTTGCTGTTTGTAAAGCTTAAGTATTTTCAATATCCAAATCCCTGTACTTCCCATTAATTGTCATGCTATTCTCACCATTAACATTGTCGCCATTATCAATGTCATTTTTATCGTCGTTACTTGTATATAATTATTATTTATATCAAAGGCATACTTCTGTCATTTTTGCAACACTTATTTTAATACGTTCGAACGTTATTAAAACATATTTAAACAAACTTTCTACAATGAGAAAAAATTGCTGTTATGGTTGCTAACGTTCGAGCGTATTAAATATTTGAGATTAAGACTTAGAAACAAGGAGAGATAGAAGAATCATGGTTTTATAATGTCACAGTTATGCATTAAGTTTCATAGTACTTGTATTTTTTTTTTCTTCATATTTTTTTACATCAATTATTTTATTTTATTTTATTAATTAAAGCAACAGGCACAAGGCCCAATACATTTATGAGAAAAGCGTCGCGTTTCACACGCATCAAACTCAATAATCATAAGTAGTAATAAACATTAAATAAAAAAAATAACGTAAGAAACAGAAAACCAACTAATAATTACAGGACCGAGAAGATTCTAAAGCAAGACAAAATCTATTATTCATATTTGAGAATAACACTTCTCAATCTATGTCTGCATGTATTGAGATTCAACTGTAACATGTTACCCGTCAAGTATGAGTTGGCCACTCGAGCAAGTCGCGGAATGGTAGAGTTGTACATGGAATTGGTACGACACCAAAACTCATTTACTACAATCGAAAAACGATTGGAATATCTGTTTACATAATTTATAAATTTATTCCGCAATTCACTCGAGTTCACCAAATCATTCAAAACTTTATAGATATACAATGTATCCTGCAGGACTCGAGTTGATTCTAATGACGGTATTTGCATTTTGCACGCAATTTCATTATAGTTGTGCGAGAACATTGGGTTGGCTATTCTAGCTTTGTATGCAGCATAAGCAAAAAACTTATGCTGCACAGTTTCTATTTTTTTGATCGCCTTGGTCGTATAAGGACACCATATCTGGGAACAATACATGAGTTTAGATCTGACTAACGAATTATACAAAATTTTCATCGTTTCCATCGATTTGAAATCAGCAGATTGTCTTTTTATAAAGCCCAATGTTCTCATAGAACTATTCACAACGTAATCAATGTGATGATCGAAGGATAATTTCCTATCAATAAAGACCCCCAGATCCTTCATGTGATCCACAACTTCAATCTCACTACCCAATATTGTATAATTGGTATCAAACCGCTCCCTTCTTTTGTAGCAACTAAGAATTTTGCATTTCTCAATATTCAATTTCATTTTATTCGTTGCGCACCATGCATTCAAAGTATCCAGATCTGATTGTAACTTTTTAACATCAACGTCATCTTCAATTATTCTCCAGAACTTACAATCGTCTGCAAACAGACCATAAGAAGAGTATTTAAAGACATTTGAGATGTCGTTTATATAAATCAAAAATAACCATGGTCCCAGATGGGAGCCTTGTGGCACACCTGACTTAGTTTCGAAAGCGTACGATACAAGATCTCTAAATTTAACAAGTTGAGTTCTTGAAGTCAGGTAGCTCCAGAACCAGTTCATGGTGATACCTTTCAGTTTAAGTCCTTTAATTTTAAATAATAGCAGACGCAGATCTACCTTATCGAAAGCCTTCGAAAAGTCTGTGTAAATCACATCTACTTGCTTACCATCCTGAAGTGCCTCATTAACATCATGGGTAAACAATGCAAGATTGGAAACCGTTGATCGACCAGAAACAAATCCATGTTGCTGATCGATAACAGTGTCCTCTAATTGTGGTTTAATAAGATCCAATAGCAAGCTCTCAAAAATTTTAGCAATATTATTTAAAATAGTAATTGGTCTATAATTAGTGACATCATTTCTGTTGCCTTTTTTAAAGATGGCCGTTATGAAGCTATTTTTCCATTTATTAGGAAATACTCCCGACTGCAAGGATTTATTAAAAAGGGCACTTAAGGGGTATGCAAACTGATTAGCACAATCCTTTAGTATTTTTTCCGGGATCCCATCTGGTCCAGATACCATTTTATTCTCTAAGTTCAGTAATTTATCTAATACTAATTCACTATCAATAATAATAGCATCCATACTACCATCCAAATCCATAATGTCGCTCGGAGAAACATTGTTATTTGAGAAACAAGAACAGAAAAAATCGGCGAGCAAGTTGACTGCCTCTAAACCTGACTGCGCCACCCTATCGCCATAAAACATATAATTCGGAAGTCCATTATCCTTTTTTTTATTATTTATGTAGTTCCAAAAGGAATGTACATCGTTTTGTATCGCATTCTCAATCGAAAGCATATTCAATTTATCTTTTTGTCTCATATATTTCTTACATTTCGCTCTAAGTTGCGAGAATTGAATTTTGTCGGATAAGGACTTCGACATCTTATAGCGATAATGCGCTTTTCTCTTCGCCGTCAGTAATGACCGTAGTTCACCATCCACAAAAGGAAATTTATACGGCCTGTTTACAATAGATTTTTTTGGAATGTGCGCATGAAAAATGGCCTCAATTATGTCGTAAAATATAGTTATTGATTCCTCCATGGATGGACCGTCCAGTACACTCCAATCAACAGCTTCCAAGGAGGCTTTAATTTCCACCAAGTTAGCCTTGTCAAAATCGAATGCAACAAACGATCCCCCGATGGAATCAATAAGCTCATCAGGTGAAATATTTAAATTCATAATAAGTGCCGGGTGGTGTTTGTCACAGTTTACTAAAGGATCCACGTGCAAATCCAATATAGATTCTCCAACAGTTGTAAAGCAAAGGTCTAGAGTTTCAAGGTTAGCATTAGTTATAGAGTTTATTTGTGAGAGATTATTCAAACAACAACAATTTAATAATATTTGAGCTTTTTCAATATTATGTTTCAGACAATTTGTGCGGGATAGAAATTGCTGTAGTGAATCTACACGTAACCATTCAATTTTTGGCAGATTATAGTCACCAAAGATTGTGAAAGTGGAGGGACTTAAAAGTGAAATTTGATCAATGTTAGCACAGTGTTGAGAATAGTAATCAATATTGGAATTGGGAGGAATATAAATCACACCAAAGAAATGTTTGGCACCACCCAACACTACCCGTACATAGATCTCCTCACATCCAACGTCATTGGCTTTAACAACATTACTCACGAGGTCCTTTCTGACCGCAATCAAGGACCCACCTCCTCGTAGACAACCAAGTGCCCCAAAGTTTCTGTCCTGTCTGTAGATTTCATAGTAGGGTAGATTCAACTCTCCATTGGATATTCCATCGTGCAATCCGGTTTCTGTCAAAAGAATGACGTCAGGTAGACTGGGTTGGAGAATCAGTTGCTTTAAATAGTCCAGTTTTGTTCTCAGGCCGTTGACATTCTGGTAGTACAGTGAAAGTTGGGTCTTCAGTTTTTTGATGTCACAGATGAGGACGCATCATTGACCTTTGATTTTTTAGCATCAAACATCCTAGGATTACCATTTCTGAACTGAATATATTTGTTCCCAAGATTAGCAGGTTTTTTAATTTCAGATAGTAACTTTTTATATTCAGAAAGTTGTATTTTAGTTAAATCCGCTTGATAGTGATATTTCCCTTTAACCGATGATCTCTTCTTCAGTATCTGGGTGACATCCTCCTTATGACCAAATATGACCTTCAGTGGTCTTGGACGGTTAGTAACTTTAGACGAAAGCCGAATAGTTTTGGAAAAGGTAATACTCGCAAGATTCAACGCGACCAAAATATTGTGGATTGCTTCCTCATCATATTTAATTCTGACGTAAACATCAGAATTGGCTGACTCGGCGACGTCATAGAATATCAAATTCTTTGACTTGGCCTCACGCAAAGAAATCTCTTCCATTATATTCAATGCTTCATTGGGATCTCTCTCAGCGCTCTCAATACTAGTTAATCTTGTATTAATATTGACTATATCAGTCTCAACCTTGCGACGAAACTCAGCCATAGAATTAGATAGAGCACCTAGGGAGATCTTTAGGTCATCGAAGTTAGCATTCATCCTGTCAATCCTCTTCAGGACCAATGGGATTTTACGTAAACAGCCTCGACATTCCTCGCAGCGAAATTCCAAGACTTTACCAGACTTTAATTCTAAGCATCGTTGCTCAGTAACAGATATCCCAGCACATTCGTAATGGAATAAGCATTCACAAGATTCACATTGTGCATATTTACTTTTTGAATTCATCAATAACTTGCACTTCTCACACGCAATATCTTCACCCATATTTGACATTTATACCAAAATTGTCAACTCAGAATACAACAAAATTTAAAGTAATTGGCTACTCAATCCACCAACATAAGCGAGTCACTGCCACGAGTAATTGGAAAAATAAAATGTACTCGTAATCGTCGAACTGTTTCAAAATAATTCAAACACTCGGATTCAAATTAAAGAGCTAAAGTAAACACGTGTTGACGCTTCGGCATTCAGACTCAAACTGATCTTATCTTTTTTAAGACGGATAAACTGCTTCAATGTACTTTATCCTCTCGTCATTTAGTCGGTAAACAGAATGAAAATGAATACACAGAAATTACTCAATCAACGTAAAAATACAAATTTATTATAAATATGTATTTCGATAAATTTAAATTTTATAAAATTATGAAATTAAAGGAAAATTAAAGTGAAATAAATGTATCCCATAGGAAATAAAATGAAATTTTAATATGTATTAAACATTTCTAAAATTAATTTAATTTTTATTATAATATTCTTAATACTTTACTTAAACATTTTTGTTATATTTAATTTTAAGTGCAAAATTCATGAAAATTTTGAGAATTATTTTTCTTATTTTTTTAATTTTTTTACTTTATTTATTAATTTGTTAAGAGAATTTTAAAGAGGACGATTAGCGCTTTAATCACAGTAAATTAAGTTACTTTAAAAAATCATTTTACAATCTACCGACTACATCACTCCATCTCAACAAAACTCAAAAAAATATCGAAACAATAAAATATAATTCATAAAAAATGGCGATGGCTCGTGAAACTTGAACGTTGTGAAAAGTTTGTCAGTTTTGTTACTTTGAGGCCTTTACAAAACAGAATTCTCCTTTTTTTACGCGAGTATCATGAAACAATGCATTTTAATTTGTAATGAAACGAGTGTTTTTATATCGATGAAATGACGATAACCATGACCATGACCACAACCTCGACAAAATACATGTTCAAAGTTAAGAAATTTCAAAAAAATAGATTTTTAATTTTTAATTTTTTGTTTAAAGATGAAAACTTTCAATTATCTTTTTCACATAACATTTGAATTTTGCAGATCTTGAAAATAACTGTATAATATTTTATTTTTGATTTTTGAGAATTTTTAATTTTTTTTCTTTCCACGGGAAAAAATTAAAAAAAAATTATCTATCATTATTTTGTTATTACATATTCAGCATCTACAGGTACTTAAACGGATTTCGTATTAGTTTATTACAGATTTGCACATTTTTTTCCAAGAAAAAATATTTCTTGAATTGATTCATCTCCTAAACATAGATACAAATCAGAGGGTTGAAAAATGAAACATCATCGCGCATGCGTTTATTCCCGCGTATGCGCCTGCTTTGCTGAAAATGCACCATGGCATGGGAGTGTCAGTTGACGGTCCTTACAATAAACGAAAGAATATTATGCAGCCTCGCAACGGGATTTGCAACAAGATCGAAAATTATATCTCCGAACTTGGACAGTGGTATGTACTTATAAAAAAATACTAAAATCAGATATTTTCATTCAGCTTCTTTGAGCTTTTCTTATAAGTCATACGATTGTCTTTGTTGTTACAAAAACGGTATCTTGTTTGTTTCACATTTAGCAGCCAATATAAATTAAGTAAATCCCATAGAATTTTGATTCATTCGTTCAAAAAAGCAAATTTTTGTTTTAATAATTAACATTTAAAAAAATTTAAATTTGAATATATAATTATCATTTTGATTTATAATCTATTGTTATTAACACAATAACATTCTAACTTGTGCATCTTAAGAGTCAATTTTCATTAGAAGGAAACGATACTATACACTTTTTCTAATTCTCATTCTTCAGGAAGAAACTAGATTTTATTCATTTTATAAATAGATTTGTTGATAAGTCGTTCAAGTTCCACTAATCGCAAATTATATAAATAGCAGTATTTGTTTATCTAATCATGTCTTTCTCCACATTGCAGGGCAGTTTGGAGAGCAATAATTTTGGGTCAGATTTTATCAATTATGTTATGTTTTATGACGTTATTAAATCATCACATTAACATATACTACCACATTAAATTGCCCACAGGTAAATTTTTAGTAATTATTTAGTAGAAATGTTATTTAAGCTTTTATATCATTATTATCTGCAGAATTCTTCGTATATGTAAGCAAAATATGTGAAAACTATTTTTTTTAAATATACATTATACAAAATAAAATATTTTTTTTTCCTTAAGGACAAAATTTTCCACATTACGCACTTATGTGTTTGGTATACACTACGTGGATGTCATGCAGAGGGAAAGGTAAGGGTTTGTTGGCAGTTTGCAAAGCTCGCAGGTGGCGATATTTATTTCTTGCACTGATCGATGTTGAAGCTAATGCCCTAATAACATCTTCTCATCGATTTACGAGCTTGGCAAGCATCCAAGTAAGTATTACTGGATCTATCTATATCTAAATGTTATTGAAATTATTATCTCAAACTTTTGTTAGCAAACTACCATTTTAATTATTTCATTAGAAACTGATGATAGTTTCATTTTTAATGTTTCAATTGTCAACTCCTATAAATTCTAAAATTTAAGCAGTGTCTAACTGTTAAACGATTATCTTAAAATAAAAATTCTATGGTTCCAAACAGAATAAAAAACAAACTCTTTCCAATTATAAATTAAATGGTATGGCAAACTTTACCAAACGATGACAATGTTAAATGAACGTTAATTGAAGATATTAAATAAAAAGTATATTCTTTACAGCTGTTGGACTGCGTAGCAATACCAGTTGCACTAGCGCTTTCTTGCTTGGTATTGGGTGTAAGATATAGAATTGTTCATATAGTCGGCGTATTAGTTTGTCTTATGGGGGTTGGATGCGTGGTTTGGGCAGGAATAGAAGACAATAAGGACCCTACTTCAACTGGTATTGTTTAATTACACTTTTTATGATCAGTTATCTAGACGAAGGCTTATTCTTGAAATATAGTATAAATTGTGCAAATTCTTTAGTAAATAAACAAACAGTTTAATTAATTTCAGTAGAAAATTTATGAACATTTCTTTAACATTCTGTTATATAACTTACCAACCTTACATACTTATTGAATGAAATGGATCAGTTTGGAATGTAATCGTGCAATGAACTACAGGAGACGAGAGAAATTTTAGTGAATCGAGTCACGGTTGTGTCAGACATGAAACTTATGAAGAGTGAAATAATTCTTTTTAGCTTGTGAATTTCGATTTCTATAGAAAAACTGTTTATTAAGATATAAGTCTTATAATGTTCTGTCTCCGTTTATAAATCTTCATTATATTTAATATTATAAACAATTGATTTATACGACAATGAAAATTCAGTTATTTTCATTATAACAAAATTTTGTTTAAAATTATTCAATACTTAATTAACGTTAAATTCATAAACTTCTTATTTTAGGGAGAACTCAACTCGTTGGTGATATGTTATGTCTAGGTGGTGCTGTATTATTTTCAATTATAACAGTTTTACAAGAACTCGTTGTAAAAACTACAGATATCATTGAATACCTCGGCATGATTGGACTTTTTGGAACATTGCTAAGCATAAAACAAATGTAAGTGTATCCAGAAGAAAATGAATCAAAATATTATTTGAAAAAAAAAACATTCTGAATTTTAGATGTGCTTTAGAACGGGTTCCAGTAATTGAATTTGAGTGGGATAATATACCATTAATGCTATTTGTGATAGTTTACTGCATAACACAATTTGTGTTTAACTCTCTCGTGCCGGTTGTCTTATTTGAATCTGGTGCAACGGCCCTTCAGCTAGCGTTATTAACTTCGGATTTTTTCAACATTTTATTTGGAATGCTGATTCATCAATACAAGGTTAGTGTACTTTTTTAATCTGTTTTATACTTCAATATTACTATAATTAAAATGATAATCTATATAAGTACATCCTCATTAAAAAAATAGTAATCATCCTTATTGTAAAGAAAATCAATAAATTAATTTAAATATCTTGCTTACTGTTAATTACATACATAATAACATTTCCAAAAAATAATTTTCAACATTTTCTCTGCAATTTTTATTCTACAAAAACTTTTACTCTACTGTAGCAAAAATTGTAAACATATATCTCAGTGTGAATAATTTTTTAGTTTCACACGTTGTATTTCCTTTCCTACTTCTTGACGATGACGGGTATTTATATTTATGCTATAAAAAGGACGCCAATATCTACCAGTACACGTAGACAACACGTTGAACCTCCGATACAGGATTACAGGTACATATATTGATATACTCAGAATTAATATTAAATGTAAAAAAAAATTCGTTTTTGTTTTCTTAAATTAAATACTTTATTTATAACTAAATCATGTTAATCGATTGATGTGAATAAGAATTATTTCTTTCGTTATGACGTGACTAAAGTGACGTCATTTTAAGACACATGCATCATCCGGATGGTGAAATGGAATTGGCTACTAGTTCTGGCCTATCTGCCGTTAGTGGACCATTAGATATCCGAACCTCTACTCTTGGGAGCGAGAGAGAACCAATGGACCTAAGTGTTAGTTCAGATACGGCATTCACATCATTTTATGGCAGTCAAGTGAACTTAAAATCGAACAGCAGATCTATGGGACAGTTGTCATCGAACATTAATTTAAATGACAATTCAACTTTGAGATCATCTTGATGCGACCACTTTCCACCATTTGATTGCTACACACACTCATTGAAATAGCATTTTTCATCGTTTTCGATACATATACAAATGATTAATATTACACTGATTAAAATGAAGTAGTAATCTTCGTACAAAAAGCGCACGAATAGCGTACTCAATACTTGTGTATGATAATTTTTGTATGCATAGGCAAAAATCTCTGACGATTTCACGTCATAGGTTGGACGATAAACAATTGAAGCATCACGAATTCCCATAATTTTGTCTATACTTTTAGTGAAATTTTAGTGTAAATGCTTTTAAAAGTTACAAAATTAACTAAAGTAAGAGTTTTTTTATCATGTATAATTTACAAGAGACGATTTGTTGTTGTTAATAACAAGTTTTAGTTTGGGTATTTAAAATATAGTCATTATACTTTTTTAAACCAAGGAGATAGGATTCAGCTAGGAGAAAAGGTTTGATAACTCTGCTATCAAATACTGCAGTGTTCCTACCTACCCTCGATCCAAATTGTCGCGCCTATTCCTAATAAATTACGATAAGGAAAACATAATATTATAGAAAAAATGTAGTATATTTGAATACGTATAATCAAAATTAAATAATGTTCGATTATATAATCGAACATTTAAAATAAAAAATAAGTAATCTTTTAAAAATTTCGTTTATAATTATGAAATAATTAGTTAATAAATATTAAAAAAAATGTTATTTAATAAACAACGATGTAACCGTAAGTTATATTTTTCTATTGGATATCTTACTATTGGATGGAACACTATTTTTTACAATAAAATTTTGCACAATCGAATTGGCAAATGGGTCAAATTACATTCAGTTCGGACAAGGTACTTCCAAAATTACAAACAAATTTAATTATATTGGATTCTATATAAAATACAATTCTTGATTTGTACAATAAACTTATAACTGTTAAAAATTTGTGTTCCTTTTCTGCATTAGTTTTTATAATTATATAACGACACTTTTGTCAATAAAACAATTTTTTTAAATATTATTTTTTAAGTATAAAAGTTAATTTTACTATTAAATATACAGATTTGTTCGGTAATTTTTGCATTTATGTTTTAATATATATATATAGGTCCGTTACAGAAATCATAATGTCATCATAAGTACATTTAATTCAATAAATCTTTAAGGGTTTTTAAAAATTAAACTAATTATCAGTAATCGTCTCTTGTTTGTTAGAATTACTGAAGACTGATTATAATGCAATTTTGCATCAAACAATTTATATGACAGTCTGACGAGTCATATGATTGCTTGCTTGCAAAATACTTTCATATGACCTCGTTTTCAATTTAAAATTT
>JABFQA010000448.1:0-20066 GCA_022817065.1 Probaryconus sp. ZL-2020 | reverse complement strand
AAAAAAATGGAATACGCCAAAAGTAAGAGAATAACACCCGATAATGTTGTAAAGGTTAGGTGTATTTTGTGAACACAGAAATTACCTAACCTAACTTTAAATGCCTTCACAGACTCCAGTTCAATAAAATTCAGAATCGTTCCGCGCAGTTCAGAACCAACGGAATTGCGCAGAACCAACGTGTGGAAAACGACATATAACAAATGTCAATGGATTGTTGTTGTCTTATGTAGGAGTGACAAAAATAGATGCAGTGTAAAATAATTTTAATTCATTTTTTTTGCCATAACAAAAAATAAATGTTTCTTCATTACTACAATTAATACAAAACAATAACAATGAACAAGTCTCGGTAAGTACTTATTAATCAACATCCTTATCACTGTTAGGCTTTAACAACAAATTTTTATGACGCATCAAGAACCTTTATTATTGTACTAATTTACATTATTTCTTTTTTTTTTTCAGACAAAATAACAATTTTCTGAGATGTTGAAGTCATACTATAATGTTTCATCGAATGTAACTGTTGATACAGTCTCTTATTAATGTGATCCTACATTGTTATATCTAATAATGGCTCTTACAAATGTTCCTTTGTTGAGTCAAATAGCAGGATATGTCATTGCTTTTATTTTATCATTGTGCATAATTGTGCCAATGAGTTTACACCAAGATGAATTTAGGTAAATCAGTAAGAAAGGTTGACACACATTTTTTTTTTTCTGCAATTAACTAATTATACAGAATTTTATTTTCTGTATATTTAAATTATACTTTAAATAAAAAAATATACTTTTCTTTTTTGAAACAGGGGCCATTGCTTATTATTTTCAACAGGAGTTTGGCAGGAAACAGATGGTCAATTTGTGGTAAATTGGGCGTCTCAAGCTTATTGTAATTACACCATATTTGTTGGATTGATGTTGTTTTTGACATCAAGTATACAAATATATCGATTATCAATGCTAATGTATCGAGGTGAAGATAGTTCTTTCCTTTCTGCATTCGTGGACGTTGTCAGTTCAATATTCCTGACATTAATAACACTGATAGCAGCAATTTTCATCACCTTGGGCTTCATGACATGGTGTCAGTGTATGACAAAGAGATTTCCTTCTTGTGAATTAGCTGCAGGGAACGATATCGACAAAGCAGATGGCATTAAAACCCATGGATTTCACATTGAAATGGGAGCAGCACAATTTGGAACTTGGAGCAGTTTATCAGTTTGGGTTGGACTCTCTATGTTAGCAGTTTTAAAATTGCTACGTTATCACCAAATGGAAAATATGAAGGTATCAATGTATCGCGAGAGACAAAAGTTAATAGAAGCTACGACAAGTTCAGAAAATTAGGAAATAGGATTAAGAAAATAATAAGGTAATTTAATTTTATTTATAAAGTACTTGGAAATTCATCTTAAATATTCTTTTAACTTGCAACAAAATTTTGTTTATACAAATTTTATACAAATACGTTTGTTGGAATTGTTATTTTAAAAATTAATCAGTAATAATTAGCACTATTTTGTCGATAGTAAATGTGAACATCATATGTTCTGAATATAACTTGGAATGAAACTAGAGATTGTTGTACTCTGATAATAAAATGAAATTTTGTTCGCGAGTAAAGGATATATTGGAAAGGTATTATTAAACTTGTCAGTTATTAAGAAATTATTAGTTTTATAACAACGTATTATTTTATAAAACTAGCACATGTTATCCTGGTATAACATATATTATTTTTTTGTAGTTGTCGGTATATATATTTTTGCAGTAATGAATGAGCATGTTTCAAAGAAATTAGAGACATTTTTTAAGTCAATCTGCTATAGGAGCTTCACAGTGATTACGTAAAGAAAATATACAATTCAAATTTTACTTTCCATTATTTTACATATTTTTAAAAAATTTCTTAAATGGTGACAAAATTAACTAATATAATCTTACAATAACTTTTTCAATTATTGGGTGTAAAGGAACATAAACAATTAAGGAAAACTCTTGAACGTTTATCGATACGCTGGAGACACGTTGAGTGGTTTAATGTTTGTCATTATCAATTCAATTTTCATTAACGAGTAATTGCTGCAATGGCAGAATGTCATTTCAAATAAGGACGAACAATGTTGATACACAAACGGGATGAACATCCGACGTATTAGCAAGCCATGAATGAAAGATCACTTCTTCCCTATAGCGACGAATTTTATGGTCGATGGTATGTCAGCCACCTAATGCTACTGATAATACCTACATAAATCTATGGACCACTTACCTATAGATACAACAGTCACTGCTGGGCCATAGCAATTTTAAGCGACACAGTCAACTTGAAGATTGTAAAAATCCTCTTAATTCTCAAATAGAGTGTCATTTCATAAATTTCTTTACCACGATTTTCCTTGTATTTCAAAAAATGTGTGAATCATTTTTTTAATTGTTGATCAGGAAACACTTTATGCATGAAAATATTTATCCAATTAAAATTCTTGAAGTTTGTTTAAGGTTTCACATTGTCGTTTTATCGACAATAAAAGGAAAGGCGATTTCACACTACAGTTAGTACCTTCAATGTTTTATGAATCAATAAACGAAGAATTCGAGTTCCTGTACGTTCAAGTTTAACGTGGCTTGATCTATAATCAAAAATAACATTATCGAAAACAATTGACAAGAGCTTTATCCTAATTTAAAATGCACTGTGACATATCAGAAGTCGATCCTTTTGAGCACCAAATAAATCTGGAAGTCGAAACGAAATTTAAAATTTTTATAACTGAATGAACAATCAACAATTTCGAGCATGGAGTTTGAACATCGCTGCTATAGGTCAGTTGATATACGTCGAGGATAAAAGACAATATTTGTCGAACCAATATCTGCAGACTTTAATGCCTCATAAACGATACAAATGTCATAACTAGCTCCATTTCATTGTATTTTGATAGACAATTTCAGTTTCAATGACTTTTATTGCTCTAGTGAAATATGAAGAGTAAATTGGTAACAATTAATTGGAACGAAACGTTTAAAATCTTTTCATAACAGGGACATTGTGACAATTTATCACTAATACTGTTGGGAATGAATATTAATATTTTCTACTATTCATTTAAACGGAAATAATAAATTAAATCTACCTTTTAATAACTTAATTAAGCTTTCACAATCAATTCTTGTAGATAAAGAAATGGACAAAACTAAAACGAATGTATTATTTAATAATTAATTAATAAGAGGGTAATTTTTCAAATAGTGTTAGTAGGGAGAACAAAAAATCACATTACAAAACCCGGACATGCATTTTCAGGCAAATGCATGCAATTAATTTCCAACCGCGCCATCATAATAAAATATATTAAAATGCATTGCGAGTAACCTGCTCAAATGAAAGTCGTTTGAGACGGGAATTAAAAATTGTTAGCCTGCCTTTTTGTGTTTATTTTTCGTTCGCAGAGGCCGGGCACTGCCGAATTGTTAAAGACTGCCGGAATGAATAAAATTAAGGAAGCTCAATACAGAATTAAAGAGGAATTTGTGGATTTATCAAGGATTAACTTCCGCGCGTGGAAGTTGCCGGTGTTAGCTGGTTGGGGGTCATTTTCCCTTGTAAGCCTTCGTGTCACGTAAAGTTGCCACACGCAAATATGCACATAGAAAATTTCACAAATATAAGATATTTCGTTTTATATTTCAATAATGACATTTTTCATCACAATCATTTTTCATTTTTATTATTGAATGGAATTTCACTGGAGATTTAAAGTCCGCAGAAAATATTTTATGAAAACCAGATAAATATTTCATAAAGGATATTTTAATTTTATTTATTTTTCTAAGTTAAAAATGGGAAGATTGAATTAAAAAATTTACATAATTCAGGAATTTGTTAATAATCACACTGGGAACAGGATGACGATTTTAAAATCTCCTCACGCGTGAACAATATGCATTCATACGCAGTTCAATAAAAATTCCTACGTTGTTCTAACTATAAAAATTGTTTAGAACCATTGAAGACGTCACTCTTAATTAACATCATAATAATCGCACTTAGTTACTTAAATGGCAGCGATAATTTTGTCAATAAATTTCGCGTTGAACGCAACAATATTCTTTCATTCGAATACTCTTTATCATCATGGTTTACGGCGGCCGGAACTTTTTACGACTCGCCATAAAACAAGATTGCTGCACTCTGCAACGAACCTTTATGAACACTAATATGAAATCGCTTGACGAATAAGTGACTGCACATTGGAAAATTCCAAATAAAAAAGGAGGCCCAAGTTAAACTTGTGACCTTTAATTACTTCTTGAACCAACTTTCTTAACAAAACAGACGAAACTCAACTCATTTTAAAACTAAGTTAAAACAAGAAATAGACCATTTGTGATCTGTAATTGGTCGTGGACCACTTTTTTTTTTTTACGGGAGAACAAAAAAATATAGAAAACAGCTGTCTTTTCAGGCCGAATGAAAATCTAAAAGTTACATCGGTACTTTTTTTTTTTTTTTTTTTTGTTCTTTGCTTGGTAAATTATTTTCCTTGTTTTAAGGCGACGTCGTAGCAAGGTAATTCGATTGAACCGCGCCATCCAAAAAGATTGTGCTTGCTGGTGGTGTGGCGCTCGGTCAGAGAGTAAAATCAAAGTTAAGTCGTGAGGGAAAACGGAAAAGAGAATCCAAGAGGATCTTCGGTAAAGCCGGGGTATCGTGACGAGGCGACGGGAAAAGGGACAATGCGATTTCCCGTCGGTAATTTTATTTCTCGCCAAAGAGATGAGCGTCATCTTATATCCGCAGGGGTGACACAGATACGGCCATTTCTTTTTTTTTTAGTGTTCTTCTTCTTCTTCTTCTTTTTCCTCGTCTTATTCCTTTCTGTCTATCTTTTTTTCGAAAATGAGAATCTGTTATCCAACCGGTGAAAGTCAGTGGCAATGTCGAAAAATGGATTAACGAATCCGGAGATTAGCAACGCCGAAGTTGACGCCATGAGAAAGAAATTCCGATTTTCAATTTCCAACCGAGGTAAGACTTGGGGACCGTGAATCCAAACCGATTTGAATTTAAAATGCGTGTATTATATGCTGTGTTGGAAATCGACGAAGACCACGACAAGGAAAATCTCTCGGGGGAGCTCTGTTCGTTGTTCTGTGTTGATTAAACTTTCATGTCAAGTCTCGAGAATCTTTTTAGCGAGGGAAAAAAATCTATTAGCATGCGTTTAGTTGAGAAAAAATATCCATTTGCGGTGCCCTTATTGGTCTTTGGTTATCGTCATTTTACATATATTTTTATTAAATCGAAGAAGATATTGTTGTGATTGATCATAAACATTTCTTTCTTTGAATGCGAAACGCTTGGATTACATGGCGTAAGGAAAATCAATGACGAAAGATAAATTTAAAAAATTCGTTGAATTCACGTTGCGTCGACTTGCTTATGAAATATACATTCTAAGGATCATTTTCTGAGAAAATAGCGGAAATAAAGCAAAGGGAAAGAACGAGAAATCGAAAACTGAAAGGAGATTGGCAGACACGAAAAGAATGCAAGATTTCAGCGGACACCTACAAAATGTCATCAATTACTTCAATAATTGTGAAACGCGCGATACAGGTGCAAGGGTCCATTAGTAGGGCAATAAAAGAGTCAAATGAAAGTAACTAATCTCAAATTCCCTCGGGTCGTTCTAATTTAATTATTGTCGTAAAATCGGGCGGAGGTCCTTAACCGGGACAAAAAATGGCGCGATAAAAACGGCACGGTTGTTCGAAAAAAAAAAAAAAAAAAAAAAAAAAGTGCGATCGATGGGTAAGTGTCTGAGAGCATTTAAAGCGTATTCCGGCTATTAAAACTTAAGGCACTTGGGCTACTTTCACTCTACGCGCTTTAATGCCTTTTTGTACTTATTTATTTACTTTGTCAATTCCTTATACCTATTCGGATAACGCTAAGTCCGGAATTGAATTAACCCAGTGTGAATGTACGATGCGCAAACATTCTTTATTGACCGTAGTAAATTAAATAATCCCCGAAGAAGCTCTCGTATTCCTTTTGTAAATAATTTAGGAATTTCACGGAATGTTGTTTCGTATAAATGATTCGTTACTTCGGGCGATTATTTTAATGGGTGGAAGGTAAGTGAAATTTAATAGCTGGACAACTTTATTTGATGAAATGTAAATTTTTAAGCTCGCGTTGATTATGTATTCTCAGCAATCAATTCTATAATTTTATAATATTTTGATTTAACGTTCTTGTTACACCAGAAAGGTATAAAAAAAAAAAAAAGGAAATTCAACAGCAGCCTTACAAGCTTAAGCTACTGAAGCAGCGGCGAGCAGTTGAGTTGTCGTCGAAAGCAATATTTTGGTGACGTGTCTAGTACCTCGAAAACGCGACGTATGCATATCGATACAATAATGTGTGCTTTACACTTACCCATGCGTAACGTAATGGCTCGACAGACAGCTAGTACACGTGCTGGCGGATCCCTCGATGTGAAGATGTACCCGGTACTCTGTAATGTAGTACGAAGTACACAGTGTCAGTACCATAGACATCTCCTAACATAAACTGTCACGCGTCGAATAGTTGTCGAAGAACTCTTCTTATCAAGCTCTGAATATAAATCGACAAATACGCAATATTTGCAACGAGAATTTCTGAAATATATGCAATTTCATAATAACAAAATTAGAACTGTCTGGAAAAAATGTATTTTAAGATTTTTACGCTAAAGTGTATATTTTATTCGAACGATTTTTTTAACGAAGTTTTATAACGAAATTAAAAAAAGAAAATTTTGTGTAAATAACTTTCATATTTTAATCACCGAGTAATAATAATATTTAAGCAGTGCACTTTAAAATAATAACCAAAAACTTTTTGAACAGAGAAAAACAGTTAGTGTTGTTTGGGCAATATATGCAGTATACAATCAGATAAGAATGATTGGTGAGAATTGTCATTTTAACGTAACGCTTTGCCGCCCCAACGTGTCGCACCTTTGCAGTGGTGTATGATTGTTATGTAAAAGGAAGTCCATTATAAAATCGGAAAATTCCCGCAGGAAATTACACGCGTCCTGCTGCGTCGATCCTTCCGCATTTCGCGCAACCGCGTGTCCCAAAAAGTTGTATCTCGGTAATCGCACTTGCGTGATCATGTGTCACTGTCGCTCTTGGACATCGGAATAAAATATACAATATATTTTATTGCCACGCGCTAAATTTTTTCACGTGACATTTATTTTCCTGCTCAAAATTGTTAGGCTAAATCTTTCTTTTTTTTTTTTTTTTAACAAATAGAATTTATACATTTTTGCAGAATTATTTTACTTTATAATAATAATAATAACGAAAAATTCTTATTAAAGATAATTAATGAATAATAATTTTTGGCAAACAATTTTGTTGTCTCTCGTTTTATAATAGAAGATCCGCTTGAATTACAATGACCGAGATGTGGAAGATTTTCATCTTCTTAAAAAACGTACGATGAATGGCGGGAGAACAAGTCGGGAAGAAGAAGGAATGCTGAACGTACGTTGTAGAGTAGAAAAAGAATAAGTATAAAAATACTTCTTGTCGCGTAACAAACCAAGCAAGAAACTAGTCGTGGTATTATTTTTTTTTTTTTTTTCGTAAAGTCGAGCATCTCAGCTATAGTCTAGGAATTTGCACAATATTCACGACTTCGCGAATGACATCACGTTTGCGACATATTATTAATGACGAAGAAAGCCAACGCTTCATTTGCAGTTTACAACTTAATTTATGTCATGTAGTTCATATCAAAACATTCGGTTTTATGTATTTTAATGTTGTGCAAAAATTATACTATGAAGTCCTGCAAATTATCTTGCAAACTTTGCAAAACTTTATTTTTACGGACTTTTTTCATTAAACTTTGCAAATTTTTCTTGCCTGCTAATATTAAACATATATTAAAACATAAAATTTTTTATGATTATTAAATATTAATTATTGGCAATTAAAAAAAAAAAAAAATTATTAACACTTTTTCCATTTGCAAAATAACCATCGCTTTAATCCACGTATAAGAGTGAAGTACAAATAAATCCATTATCAAATGTGTGTAAAGTGTTGGACTAAAAAAAAGAGGCGATTTATAGGAACAATGTTATTTACAATTTGATCAATACAGTTCCTATTTGTTTGATTACTTTTTATGTCTGGGTACAAAGGCTGTCAAATAAAATTGAATAAAAAGAATATCCATAGATATTGATATAATCGATGTGCGAAAATAGAATACAAACACAGAAGGAATTGAATTGGCATCGTGGATTGGTATCACGGCGTTACACGGGATGTTAACAAAGTTCACATAGAATTCTCAAAGTTCGGCAAGGTTCATCTTTGATGACAAAACACGACGAGCTCAGAGCTGATTAGTTTTCCGACGACAACAATTCATTCTCTCACCGAAACATTACTTTGTATTTTACTATTCAATTTGCGAGGCACTCTGGTTTCCATTTCAAAATATCAATACATTCTGAAATATATGCTGATGCAACTTTCCTTTGGGGAATAGAAGAAATTAATCTAATTTATTAATCAATGATTATTAGGTTTTGTTTTTAATAAAAATATTTGCATGTTAAAATTGGCTTTATCATGGCCTAAATAAAGACAAGCTTTAATATTTCCAAAGATACTGCAATGCTGACTAATATCATTCGTGTAAGATACGATGGAGAAAGTTGTTTAATGATGAGGTTTTAAAATTTCATTATCCGCCAAGACTGATAAGAAGAAAGTGCGAATCCAGATTCATTTTCACCGATTCTACTTATTACTTCAACAACTGTGCCCACTCACTTGACCGCCGACTCGAATCTCGGCAGAGTGCTTTTTAATGTAACTCGATAATGCCACATAGGCGTCGTTGTACTTTCCATACCCGAAGAGCGATCGTTTCAATTTCAGCTCATCCTTTGGTTTAATTATGAATTCAATGACAATGAAAGACGATAAACGGCTGGCCTTTTATTATCGGCGATTAAAAATAAATTAATCCAAGATTTTTTCTCGGCCGCTAGGAATTCAACGCGTCTTTTCAGAACAGGATTGTTATCCATGTTAATTTTTCACAATATAGATTAAAATCATGATAACGATGTTTGTTTAATCTCTTTCCTTTTTAATTTTTATGAAATTTTTATGACTTTTCGTTATTCATTGTACAATAATTCAATTTAGAGTACTTTGATTTAAGTCCACTTTTTTTGTAAGGATTATTAATTATACGATCGCTGAGATTAAAGATTATTTTTATCGCATTAATTTTACTTAAAGTAAAATATATTAATAAATATTTTAGTAGTAGAAAAATCTTTAGAAATCTTGATTTTAGAATGATTCCCATCAAAGAGAAAATGAAATTGCCTTTAACCAAGAATTCGTATCGTAACTTATATCTAAACGAATATTCAATAGATTATTCGCAAAAGCGCCGCTATTGCGGAATTGGATAGGGGGGGGGGAGGAAAATGCTTGTCGATTTTGAAATACAGTCGTAACCCAGCAGGTATGAAATTTGTATCCTTATCAAAAGAATACACGAAGGCTATTGCGTGAGTACCCTTTGAAGTTGAGTTTACACACGATTGAGCAGTTTCGTTTGGATACTTTTGCATCGTATCGGCAAACATTACTTGAGATTTCGTGCTCAGGAAATTATACTACTAATCGTGGCATCAACGCATACAACACTGCATTGATTCATTTATAAAATCTCCCAACCGAAGTACGATTTATTTCTCCATTTCTTTATATCATTTAATTAAATAACATTATAATATAATTGATAGAATATTTGTTAGTTTTTCAACAGTAAAATTACTATACAAATATCTCCTTATTATAAAAATGTTATTACAAACATTAATTATAAAAAAGTTATTTAATTAAAGTATTGTCTACATGTAAACTTATTTTCATTTCATCGAATAACAGCAGTTGGGAGGAAATTTAACGTAAACTTTAGTTTAACTTTTGATCAACACTTGGTGCATTCTTTTGTAAAACCTTCTTTACATTTCATATATGGCACACACAAACTCGAAACTTTCGCCGAAAGTTACAAAAAGCGTCCAAAGACAATGCAAAGACTCAGGCACTAGAAAAACAAGTCTAAAATGCATAGAAAAGTTTTCATACCGCAATTAAACATTTAATTATACATATTTTGAATCACGATACACATAAATATACTTTTATGAACGATGTCCATGCGATTAAAGTATGTTTAAAATTACAAATCGATACAAACATTATAAACGTGTTTCATTCTATTATCATTCATTTCATTCATAATTCTTAGTTACAAAAATATTTCTATGTGGCGCATAAATCACACTAGCCAGGTAGAAATTTATTACTCTTTGTGTTAGGAAGTTTTGTACGTCGCAATATTAAACGCGTTGAACATTTCGTCTCTAAACAATGTTTTTGATTTATCCGTTTGAATTCGTTTTAACCATCATGATTATCCAATTAACAGAAGAAGTGAAATCATTTTGACGGATAAACGTTAGTTCCTAAATCATTTGATTATTTACTACGTCCCCGAAAAATTTCACACTGGAATGTGTTTTCCAGTTCTGGAGATAAAGTTTCCAACTTGGATAGTGACCATCTGAAAGCACTCTACCGTCCAAACAAAACCGTACAGCTATTCTATCAATTTTAAGCTCAATCAATTCTTGAGAATGTCCCTTTCAACTCCCAACACGTCTTATTCTAAGCCACCTGCAGGACATTAGTTTTTCGCAATGCCGGAAGATTTGCTCAAGCAAGAAAGGAATCGCGGACCATTGACCCCAGCAGTGTCTCACCTCGTAGCATCTTTCGTTCACTTTGTCATCGTAACACGGCCTTACAATTTCCCCAGGTCCAACAGAAATGGCAAAAATGCTATACGACGTTGGTAGAAAGAAAGCAAGGGGTGAGAGAAGAAAAAGTCTTCGTCGTCATCTCGTTCTCTCTTTATCAGGGCCGGGAAAACTTGCCGGCGCCACTCTCTTCGCCGAACTTCACGACACGTACTTGTTCCCTCTTGCCCTAACAAGAGCGTCATTTATACCCAGCTGCTGTAACACACGGTACATAACGAATAATACAATTCTACGTGCACCGAGGAGCCCGACTAAAAATAGCAACAGTAGCAGAAACCCAATATCGTGGGCTTTTCGGTGGCGTTTATCCCGCCGAATACATGACTCGTGTCGATTCGCGTTTTCGATTAGCGTTCTCCTTCAGCGTGTCTGCCTCTATGATGTATATTTTATTTACAACTCTGCGATCCTCCGGAGACGACTGGCTGGACGTTTTTTACAAGCTGTATGTGAAGTGGGATCGATGCTCCGCAACGCTTAAACGCTACCGCTGTGGATTTCATTTTGGTAATCATTTTTTTTTTGCGCGAAAAGGATTGTGTAATCAGCATTTGTGGACGAATAAGCTTTGAATTTATTTGTTCGGTGAAACTTATAATATAATATTTGCTCGAACAATTTGGAAAAGGAAAAAAAAAATGATTAAAATGGTTTTGTTTAAAACAAATAGGTAAAATATTGAAATTGTTGAAGGTAAAAAATATGTCGAAATGTAACGTTTATCGAGTTGCTCGTATAAAATAATAATGGTAATGAGATAAAACCATTGTTACGGACTCGAGAGTCTCTAAAATTTATTGCTAACAATTTCCTTTTCATTTCGAACAATAAGGGTTAATAGATGGATTATCGGCAATTCATTTGAGATAAGCGCAAGCTATGTAAAAGATTGCTTCGACGAAGAATTACATCCCTTGTTCTCTTGCAACAGCAGCGCGTTCTTCGTGAAATGAGAAGTAGGAAGGAATAGGGTTTTCTCTGTTTGGATTCACAATAGGAAAAGAAAACCGAGAGACATTTGGTACTTTAGAACACGGATTGTGACTAAGACAGTTTTCTCGTAATACAGTAAGTTGAAGATAACTCACATGAGTTTATAAGTGGAAATAAAATTGAATAATAATACGAACACTGTGTCTTTTGTTATCAGCCAACATTTCAGGATGTTCACGTGTTTCTCTGTAATTATGTATTTTTTTTATTTTTAAATATAAATTAACAACATATTCACGTGACAAAATTTAATTAATATTCCATTATATTCGTTTGGAGGATTTCTCGCAGATGAGTTGTATGAAATGTTTGACTGAGTAAATAATTTTGTGAGGTCAAACATATTAATAACATTCAGTTGAAAATCCATTATACGTTTAGTTGATTCTATATTAAGTATATAATTATTCTTAATGTAGACTGCATTTAACACTCTATAATCAGGATAACAAATGCACAAAGTAGGCTGTCAGTGCTGCAGCCATTGAATTAATTAAAATCGATTGTGTGACATTTTCATGTTTTGGCTTCGACGTTATTATTCAATTGAATTTGATCTATAATTTATACACGTCCACTTATTTTAACGAAAGCACAAATTTAATATGAAGTATCGCTTTTGTTATTGTAATTATTTATAAATGTTTGTCTGACGAAACGAAACATTAATAACTTCGTGTTAATATAATATGAAAGTTTATAAATTTTTTTTTTTTATAAAATATAAAGTTGCAAAGTTTCAACATTATGACAGCGTCAATAAATATCTCTCATTGTAAAGATTATGAAGATTAACACCTCATTTAAACAGAGTGTACAAAATGTATTGCAGCGTGCTAAATCTTTTTCTTCCCTCGCGTGCAATTTGCAGAATACAAATGGTCAATAATCTCGCGAAAAGGTAAACCGCAAACGATTCAGCTCGCATTTGCATTTTTTGTGGGTCAGCAGAGAAGAGCATATTCATTCCATGAATATGAGAATGAAACTTTTAATGTATTAGATATCGAGATAAATATTACATAAACAAATGTTTGTAATAGGCTACAGTTTGCAAAATTTCTTTTTCTATTTTTTTTTTTTCTATTCCCCGTGATCATTTCAAAGACCAAGGAAGCAGTAAAGTGGTAATGTAACTAGTTGGCAATGAAGTAGCGTAATAAGTCGTCTGTTAATTATTAGTTGGTTTTAGACCGCCTTAAGGCGGCGTAGTTAAATTACCTAGAAAGCAATAGTCCGTTCGATTATAAGAATAGATTAACGGGGGATAATTCCGAGGACATCTCTGTTGCAGCAGGGAGCTTAATCTACGAACGCTCGATATACCAAGCAAGCGCAATGAACAATCTGCCAAGCGGTCTCTTAAATGGGCAAGCGATTATAATCTGTTTCCGTTATTTATTAGATAAATAGTTGCCATAAATTTCATAATTCGCGGTTCACTGTAGATTCCCGCTAAGCTTACTTTATTATGGATGTATGCGTTATGGAGACGCCGGTTGAATTTACTGAAGCCGTGCGACATTTATCATTTTCAAACGTCGGATTTGGAAAATTGTATTTGCGAGAGCATCGCATTATACGCTAGCGATAAGACAATTCTGACAGCTTTATCTTTTGTTAATACGGAAATCAATGTGTTCTTTAATCTAAGGATAAATTTCGAACTGCTCATGCTCGTTGACTCTTTGTAATAATCAATTTTAAATAAATTTTAACTGAAAACAAAAAAATTATGAATGTATGTCGCGATGATTAAACGCGAAAACAGATCAAAGGAAAATGTATGTCACAGTGGAAATCATTGTCTGCTTTAATGTCCCTAAAAGAGACTGCATTATTTTAGTCTTTCTCTCTTGGCAAAAGAAGGTTAAGGAATATTTAAGTGTATAAAAAGTTGTTATTATCAGCAATAAAAGATAGATTAACAATAATAATAATTGATAAGAATTTGCAAGTAGAAAATAAGGACGCAATTGGTTTTGCCATAAGGTATATCAGAAATGTATTGTGACTTTGTTTTAGTTGCCTGAACAGAGCCGATTTAATCAGGGTACACGATGGCAAGGATTCTACGGCACCTACAATAGAGGTGTTGTGCAACCAAGGAGCAGAAGTAGAGGTACTTAGCACAGGACCAAACCTCTATCTTGAGTTCGTCGCCAATTCTGAATGGCCGGGTCAAGGCTTCAAGGCAATATTCGAATTTCAACCAGTGGACGACACTATACATTCCGGTAAGCTTCGGTTCAAACTTCTGAATTCACTGCCACATAATATTTTACAACAATTCACTTCCTTACCGTACTACAGTTTTCAAACTTGTTACACTTTAACCCAGATATTAAATGCTTTCCTTGACTTATTAATTTTCCAAAGGTAACGAACTTATCTTAAGTAATATTGTCCATTACAACTTTTCATCATATTGTAAAAATAACTACTTCTGAGGTGCTTGTTATTATTTATCCTTTGACTTAAAATGGATGACGATTAATCTGCAAAATAGCTTTTTGCAAACTGCACAAAATTTAGTTTAGTAAGGAATCATCAATGAACTAAATAATCTATTCATTCACTGATCTCAATTCTGTTATATATATTTTAAACATTTGAACATTTTTTAAAATAATTTCATACACGGAGAAAAAGTCTGAAGAAAAATTACTATAGCACTTAGGAATCGTGACGTATCGTGTCACTTTTTCAAAAATTACCAAATGTTTCTAATAAATATTCTTAAATTTTTAAATAAATTTTACTACAGTGTCATGAATTTTTGATATTTGCTCTAGTAAAATTAATTAGAAACGTTTAGTAATTTTTTTAATAAGGACAGGATATGTCACGATTACTAGAATGTACAGTAAAAATTCATGAAATTTCCAATAATTTTTCTTACGACTTTTTCTCCGTGTGACTAGTTAGTAAATGAAAAAAAAAAATTCGTTTTGGCCAACCTTAATGCAACGGCAACACTAAAAAAAAAAACGGTACACGTCAAAATCCAAGAGTCTCCTAAACGCACTTGTTCACTGTTTCACTAACAATCACAGACTGATAAAATTTTATAAAATTTTAATAAAATCTCAATACAGTACCACTTTCCCAACAAATTTTCCAAGTTTGGGATAAGAAAGAGCTTTCAATAAAAAGCCAGATGTGGGTCATAAACCTTATCTCTACATACGTATTTTATTGCATCCAAAGCAGGTATAATTGTACCTTCAATTAAATTTCTCTTTGTCATTGAATAAAATGTTTTCTGAATGTTAATATTTTTATTTCTAATGATTCACTTTATATATCTTTTAACTATTTTCATTTTTGAAATTTTTCGATGAATTAATCGATGAGAACTTCATACACATAGAAAATCGTAGTTCTAAAAGTTAGCAACTCAGAAACTTTTGACGAATTTGAAACCGAATTCAAAAAATTGCAAAAAAAATTGTAGTATGGCACTACGTTTTCCTTTTTTACCATTGTGTATTATTTTTAATACACAACGCTCAATAATACCAAACGCTCTTAATTGATTGATACTTTAATTTCTGGAATTTATAGACTTTTGCGCATTCTCAATTTTATCAATCAATAATTTGCTTAATTTACATTTGCTTAATAATATTTTATTGAAATACTACGACGATAATATAAGCTTCTATTTTAAATTAGAAATAATTTTTCTTAACAATTGTTTGAGGGATAATATGGATTGAAGAGTAAATTGTCTTAAGGTGGAATAACAGTTTTAGTGGAATCAACCGAAATCTGCAACTCGGTGATTTCAATGCATAATTCAGCATATTTACTCAGTGTTTACGCTGCGATCGCGCAATTGGAAAATAAAATCCTGTGGCAGGAACAATCTAAATCGAGTCTACAAAGCGTTTTCTTAGACAACACGAAACAGTAAAAGTGTTTTGCTGTAAAACAGTTTTGATAAGAAACGCTTTAGTGTAAAACACTGTAACCGTTCAGTATTTCCGAAGAAAACATCCGATAAGATTATTTTCTTAAAGTGTAAATTTAACAATTACGTAAATAAGAAAATTTTAACGAACTGAATGCCGTTCGGAAAAAAAAATTCATAAATATATTTTACAAGCGTCCAGGAAAATAGAAATAATGATTATTATTATTATATCAAATAGAATTATTATAACTTTCCGGAAAACAACTTCAACAAAAAAATAAAATATTACCAAATACAATTACTTGCGTAATTACATGAAGCCCAAGCGCAAACAAATGAAATGCAATGTTTGAGGCATCTCATTATATGCTTCAGAGCCGCGTAAAATATTTCTCATTAAAATTTTACATCAACATAATAATAATATATCCAGTATGTTTTTGTGCCGATAATTTTCAACCGCCGAAACGATAACGCGTTTATTTAGCGGATCTGTGATTTTCAGTTTTAAGAGTTTTTACAGACTGGGTTGTAGGAATTACAGAGTGGCTCACTACTTTTTATAATACACATGTAAGAGCAACTTATATTTGAAAGCGTTTTATTCGGCGGCTTTAAATTTAGGAGGCATCGATTTTTCTTTTGAGGGAAACATTCTTTTGAAATATTGCACAATTTAGAGGAAATGGCTATGGAGTTGTGTTTTCTAAAGCAGCATTGTAAATCGAATGATCGTGTAACAGGTTTTTCCGGCTACTGGAAAATCATACAGTTAAATGCACTTATACCTCATGTAAGGAAGACGTGAAGCAACGAATTTCAAACTCAAGCATAACCTTTGATAACTTGCATTAAACTTTAAAGGTTTATGCAATAAGTTATTTAATTTCGATAATTGCAATGATGCGTATTTCAAATATCTATTTGCAGATTAAAAAGATAATTTATTCATAAATCAGGATTATATTATATTTTACAATTATGAAAAAAAAAAAGAAACGCCTAGATAATAATTGGCAACTTTAATTTCTTTAGCTAATGTTAGTTCGTAATTTCCCAATAACTTCAATATTAATTGAATTGTAAATTGTAACAAACGGTCTTTAACTATAACAAGAAAATTGTACCTGTCTAAATAAAAGTGGATTATTAGATCACTGAAAAAAAAAAAGAAAAAAAGAAAAACTGTTGTCACTTGTAAAAACTTGCTTCAAGTAGAATTTTCTACTCGAACCAACAGTTCTGTTTTTCCTTTAAGAATTCATTATTACTTGTCAAAAAAAAAAAAAGAAGATTTTTCTCAAAAACGGAGTGACGAGAAATGCGAAATGTATTTATTTCCCTTAGCAGTCGTCTGAAGGCGTTGGTCTTGTTGCATTGTAACGTAAGAAAAGAGGCACGACAGAGCGCATGCGATTCCCTTTTATTCCGCGAATCAAGAGTCAAGGCATGGCACCGCTCACGTTAATTAGGTGAAAAGTAGATATCACGCGATTAATATAGCGCGTCGCTCGCTCGGTGCGTCGCGGCCGCGTGACAATAGCTATTGTGTGACGGCTCTATCTCCAGGTCGCGTCGCGGCTTTTCCCGTTAGATGCTAACCTAGTTGCAAAATTCAATTAAACAAACTCTCGCTCTTCCCCGCGCTCTCAATCCGACGCGCGTCAAGCGCCCTTTTCCGCTTTTTCCCGCCCCGTTCAGGAAATGCCGCCAGCCATTACGTTACATACATTGTCGTCGTTGCATGGCACAAGTCTGCCTTTTATAACAACAGATATCAGATAGATATACTCTGACTGCGACGATATTCGACATTCATCCTGCCGAAAACCTGAGACAAGAACGTCAAGAACCAAGATTTGCTTACTTTATTATGGCATATAAAAATATGTACGGATAAAGTTACTTTGTCTTGAAAATGTTTTCTATAAAGAAAATACCCCATTCAGGTTTTTATGCGCTCGTTCGGTAAAATTATTAGATCAAAGTTATGGTCTTTCTACTTTCTTTTTCCTTCGACAAAAAGGAAAAAAAAAAAAAAAAGAAATGGGAAGAATTCTTTTTAAACCTCACACTTTTAGAAACAATAAAATATCTTACAACAATTAAACTTGTTAAATTAAGAAAGGTTTTTTGCATAGTAAATATTCGGTTTAATAAAGTTTAGCGTATGAGCGTGTAGAAAAGAAATAGTTCTTTTTCATGAAAATGAATTATTGACCTTAAGTAAACGTCCCTTAACTTCCACCCTCCCTATTGATCATTTTAAAAACGTTGACATCATCGCGGCGTACGAAAAACTTGGCGATAAACTTTTAACGCCGCCGCGGAAAAATATAGCGAATAGAAAATCCAGTAAAAGCATAGCGGATGAATCAGCAAAATCGTTGAAATAAAACGTCGAGATATCGTGATATAGTGACAGTAAAATGGTCACAGGTGTTATGCCAGAGTAACACGACTAACTTACAAAGTGTTTCTAGTTCGTTGACATTTAATACTAAAACAAAATTAGATCGAACCGTAACGACGTCGCATGAACTTTTAATGAAATACAAACTTTCCGCTGGCAAATATTCTCATAAATTGCATTCATGCAATACGCCAAGTATGTGCTTTTAGTGTCAAAACTGACAGACGGTAAAAATGTAAACGATTTAACTACTTTGCGTTATTAGAAAAAATCTCTTTTAGGGTTTAACATACCCTTTCGATTAACATTCGGGATACAATCTATGTATATGTACGACTTTAACCGTAAAAGCATTAGACGCCATATTTTAAGTGTATTGTTGCATAAATGGGACTTGAGATGTTTTATCAAAGTGTGCGTTTCAGCGAATCTACGTTTCATGAAATTTACATTTTATCAAAGTCGCATTTTGTCAGAAATACACTTTGTGAAATAAATAATGAACATTTTGCAGAAATTGTTCTTTGCTCCGTTGAAATGTGTTTTTGATAAAATACAAGTGTTGATAAAATGAAAGTTTGATGAAATATATTAAATTCCATTAAAGTTAACTTTTTGACTGTGAATCATAATAAATTTCAAGTGTCGCGGTGAGTTGAAATTGACTACGTATAGAAACCACTGTTCCTTAACAAATTGTACACTTGTACCGGCTTTGGTGATAGGGAGGAAACGGCGGGGGAAAGGGGGGGGGGACACCGTCGACCACCTTCTATTCGTCGTTATCTTTTCAGAATGTGTACAAAGAGACAAATGATCCAGGACCTTACTTTTTTCGAATGAAAGGAAACCATTTTGGAGCGCTTTAGTGACGCGTGAGGAGCGAGACAAAGCGAGGGTTAAAAGTGACAAAGCTTCGGCAATATTTTCATTTCAGTCCGGTTCCTTTGGCGACACATTACACCAAACAGAATTATGTAAATTATTCGTGGTAAATTCATGAATATTTCTCAACGTAATGGAGTCAGCGCGAGGATAAACAAATTTTTTTTTTTTTTTATTAAAGTTGTGCACGAAAGTGTGCTAATAATTTTTGCCACGCTGATATGCGAAACAATTGTGTGAAAAGTTTTTTGTTCGCAGCGTTTATTTTTGTTCTTTTTTTTTTTAAGAATATTTTGTTTTCTGTTTAATTCTATTTAGGAAGTGAAACACGCTGATGATCAATTAATTTTATTTCTTGCGAAAAAATTGTTGCAGGAAATGTCATCGTTAAACAACTTTTTATTTAATAATACAAGCGTAAGCAAATTATACTTCACAACTTTATATTGTATCAACTTTATATTGTGCAATGTTAAGGTTTGTATAATTCGCGTAAATTATATTTCAGCGTGTAAAATGTTGCAATGGACTCAATTTCGTGGATATTTCAACGAATCGCGTTTGCGTATAAGCTGCCGTTCGCGTAACGAGGTTCAAATAAAATTCCACGCAACAAAGACTCGCTTCAACAAACAGCTCGAAAATGTTACAATAAAACAATAGTTTTCACCCTAGAAATTAAAAGCTCGATAGTATTGCCTAATATTTTTTCAAACTCGATCAGATTTGCGTTAAATGTTTTTTTTTTTTTTTTTTAAAATAAAATAACGTTAAAATTGCATTCTGAACTGATTAATGACATTTTCCTCTAATAGAAACAATTCTGCTATTCTTTTCACTATACTTTACAATTTATTTCGGCATTTAAGATATTTATATTACTATAAATTGAAAAGTCGCAAAAATGATGA
>JABFQA010000447.1:0-20095 GCA_022817065.1 Probaryconus sp. ZL-2020 | reverse complement strand
TCATCTTTTTTCTTTTTTTCCTTTTTTTTTTTTTTTTTTATTCATAATCAATTATTTCTTAGAAATTTTTGTTCAAATTACAATTTTCGATAATCAATGAAATTAAATTTTCACGCCTGATTTCGATCCAAAAGACATTGGAATGTTTCTTTACGATTCCATTCAGACCTCATTGAAGCTCCTGTCGGCACGTTAAACGAGTCGAATTACATGCGTAAAATAACTATAAAAGTCATTCGATCAGTAGCGATAAGTAACAGAATATAACTTCCTGCAATAACAGCGCTACTGACAGAGACCGTTGTTTTCCTTCTATTATTCCCTCGTGTCAAAGTTACATCGAAGAATAATTCACAGAAAGACAAGAACAAAAAAGCCTTGACTTAGAAAATGTTTTTAGAAAAAAAATGTCCAAATATGATGTCATGAATAAATTATTTGGTACTTCAATGACTATTTTTTATTTTGCCTGACAATATTTAACTAACAATGCTCGGAAATTATTGATGTTTGAAAACTTTTTCTCAGGAGAATAATAGTCGATTCCAATGAATTCGCGAAGATCAAAGGAATCGACGTAGAATCATGATCCAAAAATTTCAATGACCGAAACAAAAGAAATGTGGTGATCATTTATATTTGGTGAAACAATTTATTTGTGAATCGAACCATTTTTTTTTTTATAAATTGAATTTGTTTAATTATCAAAGACAGATATTTAGCGGTGAAATTTTGCAACGTCAATCTCCTGCGTCGGATAAAAAAAATCGTTCTAATTTAACATAGTTCACCGCTTGCATATTCATGAACGCATTATGCAGCAAATTTGCTTCTAAATTGTGCGGACTTTATCAGCATTACAAAGTATTTCTACAAATTCCCGTTAATTAGAACTAATTTAACATAATATTATTATTCTGCTAACTAATACAAACGGGCATTCCAGGCGCGCTTAATTAATGAAGCTACGAGAGGTGTAAATTAAACGTCCTTTTTTATCATCGACGATGGATCGACGTTGTCAACGATAAAGCGACTTCATCGTCTAATCTAAATCCTTTAATTGAATGCAACAAATTTTATTGCGAATGGTATCAATGAAACAAAACGCCAAAGCACAATCCGTTAATTGCTTCAGTCATTTCCTTGACATGAATTCTTTTTTCTTTTTTTTCTTTTTTTCATAAGAAATTTTTTCCTATCACTCCTGTGCTTATGTACATAATGCGTTATCTGTCTTTTATATCTGCCATTTCAGCAGAGCTGGCCTTTATTTACGAGCTTGTATAACTCCAACAGGCTTTCACACTTTCTCGCGTTTCCGTACACTGTGTATATATTTGTAGACACTCAATCCAGGATTGAATACCTCAACGAAAGACTCCTCGTAATTAACATTAAACGACTAACATCTGTAGTTCTTATTGAAGCGTGCACAATCCAGTTGGATTAACCCGTAACTTAGGCTAGATCTTTTGACTATGTTTTGATAGTCTCTGATTACACAATACAATGACAGATTCGATCTGTATTGCTGATTGAAATTAAAATGTTGTGATGTTTAGTAAGTTGATTTTCAATAAACTTAAACTTAATAATTGACAATATCTTCGGAAACTATTTTTACAAAACAAAAAAAATATACCTTTACAAATGTTAAAGAAATCTTTGTTGAAAATTAATGAAATGCTTTCAAAAGGTTGTAACGTCTAAACTTTGTATAAATAATTTTTACAAAATCTAAGCAAAGTGTTTAAATTGAAACATTGTACGAACATTAATAATAATTCTCATGCCAACGGTATTCGTAATTTGTTTGACCAGAAAGAATTTTTTTTTTTCGTATGTCTTTTCTTATAACCATTTCGTTCTCATAAATTCATAAACGATACATATAAAATGAAATCCTCCTGAATGAAAGGCGAAACATTAAGGATCATTTATCTTAACGGGCAATCGTTATTTAAGCGACACATATCAATATGTTAGAGTGACATTTTTTCAAGACATTTGATCTCGTCATGTAAAATAAACAAGGGTTATTAAAAGAAAGAAGACAAATGTAAAAAGTTGGTCGCAGCGGGATATTAATGTTGGACCGTAAACGGGTATCTTCCAATAATATCGATTTCACGACATTCTCTCAACGCGAAACGAGTCCCGTACGAACAATCATGTAATTGACGCTTTAAATCATCAATGCAGTTGGCCGGTTAATGGCAAAAGCACCTGGTTAGAGCAAAAAGGTACGTCTCTGAATTATCGAGACGCTACCGGCTGCCAGCCAGATCTGACGTGCGAGTTCGCATCGACAGTGACGTTCCCATTGCCATGTAACATTTAAACTTACATATGCTTCTGTTCCATGAACGCATTCGACACCGAAACGACTTTTCTCGCTCCAACGGTCTGTGTTACGCTCGAACTTTGACAATTTTATGCCACTGAATCTGTCAAATCATGCAAATTACTTTATCTAAAATTCCTACAAGAATCTTTTTTTCTTATTTAACATGTATACGTATAATTAAAAAATGTAAATGAAAAATTTGTTGGATAATGCAAAAGAATTGTTTCTTATTTTTCTTTTTCTTTTTCTTTTTTTTTTGTCATTTGATCGAATGATGATTCGATCGTAAGACATTTGTTAACAGTCGAAATCGCAAAATATAAGCATTAATGCACGTGATGACAAATGGATTTTTTATAAACCTGCAAGATCAGTTTCAATGTAAAATCGTGCACGATATTTTGTATGCTTATATTATGAACTTATTTGAATTCAAATGACTTGGCATGACTGAGCACAATCATTGAATAATCTTGTGTTTACATATTGCTTTCTGCATGACTTACGTATAAGCGTATAATTGCAAATAACCAACTTTCAATCTCAAATTTATCTATTTTACTTTAAAATCATTATTCAAATTTTCCTATTATTTTTTCAACATTGTCATAAGTGTATCCAACAAAAGCGAATTAATTTCAACTCAATTAGAGCAAATTCTGTGAGATGTTCCGCAGAGTTCAATGGCAAATCAAAGGACCTTGATGTTCCCTTCGGTCGGGGCAATAATTACAAAAAAAAAAAAAAAAAAGAAAAATTGCGAAACACTAAAATCAATCCTCGTCATCTGAAAACAAATCCCAACTTTCCATCGAAAACTTCACCCTCCGAAATATCCGACTGAGAAAGCGGGTTCGTTAAAATTGACGGACTTGAAAATATCGGCGCGTAGGCAGGCTGGCAAGCTGAGCGAAATAATGTTCACCTCTTTTTTGCCTCCCTCATTTTTTGTTTCGTCGCTTTCAGAGCGACTTTCTACATGCGCGTTTTCCCATCAACAGATACACCCGAACGTTATCCGAACGCGGTTTTATACTGTAAACTTTTGCGAGCGGCAACTCGTTCGGCTTCAAATAATGGTCTACTCGTGCACGCATGCACGAGATCCTCGACCGTTCGCGAGTGGCTTCGAATGGTTAAGCGACAGAAGCTCATCTCCGTGGCAACCGAATCCGTCGGCAGTGCCACCAGTCGTCCATTCGTCGAGGGGGGCCGCGGGGGTTTGATGTTGCGCGAGAATAGGATCCCAACCCATTCCAATTCGCAAAGCATCACGTGATCCTGCGGGACGCAGGAGTCTGAAGTGGCTTGAACCGTTGTCGGTGAGCTTCGAGGGTTCCAGTCGTTGTCCTCGACGACGTGGGAGGCATATTGAGGGAAAGTAACCGACTGAGGCAGATTAATTCTGCCAGATTAACGCCTTTACACGATTCCTAATGTGAGCTAATGAAAGTCGTCAAGATTTCCGGGCTCCAGCTTTTCATATCGATGCCGAACCGAACCACACGCAACCCTTTCTTTCTTCCTTTCTGATGCTTTGCAAAATCACTCGAGCGTATTTTATGAACGCAATCTCATTACCACTACGAAACGATGATCGCCCTTATTGAAAGCGTACAAATTGAATTGCTCCGTGAAAAGAAATTCACTCGGTGATCCGTATCGATGATGCTATAGATAAGTAAATTAATACTTCGTTAATGTTAATCCCATCTGTGTCCGTGAGATTTTTTTTTTTTTTTTTTAATCGAAATAGTGAATAAAAAAAGTTTGCTTTGTTTGTTATTAAAATGACTGTTTGAAATGATCATATATATATGAATAATGCACAAAGTAAATGAATAAAATGTATTTGATGTTAAATTTGGAACTGTCAAAACATGACAATTCGCTGAGTGACGACGTTAAATTTATAAGCTTTGTTATTAGCACTGTAATTTCGACACTCGATTTTGTCTGGACACATACGTGTGTAATTTAAATTTATTTCATAGTTAAACGATAATATCAAAAGATAATGTATATTAATCGACGTCAACAGTCAATGGGTAGTATTTCAATATTAAATATTTACAGAAAATAAGTATATTAATACCCTTCCATTGTTCATAATTATAACATGAACGATATATATTATCCATAGTGTATTTTTACTTTATTACACTTATAATAAATAACTTGCTTCATTTCTTTATCAATAACGTTCACATGTCGTGACTAGACAAAATTTGCAAATATAAGAAAAAAAGGCAAATAAAAACCAAGGGGTGCCTTATAGAAACATTAATCTCAAGTATATTTCAAGATACATGTCTTGCAGACCGAAACAAATGGTTCTTAATATTTAATCAAAAAATTAGAGGCTTTGCATACGCGTCCAAAGCCGACAGAACTTTTACGCTTCACTAAATATTTGCATGCCTTTGAATGGACAGTTTTATAAAACGTGGAGGTAATACAAAATATCTGTATCAAAGTTCGTTTTTCCCGAGAAGAGCGTCAATTCGAGTTGATCGTCTGATTGGACTCGATCGAGAGTCTCGTTTTTCATTGCTTCTTTTTCCTCGCACCGGACAAAGGCCATTGTAGTGGATCCTATTGTGAAGGATTAACATATGCACGCACGTACGCACACATGTAACTTTGTACGCACGCTCACATATCTAGCGACGTACATTGGTGGTGCCTACCAGACAACGAGGAAGCCCAAGTGACCCCGGGGTGACACTTGGAATATATTTATACCAGGAAACGATTGGCTGTTATTGCGGAGTCGACGGTTAACTTCTCGCGATATATCTGGCAACGGAGTCCCGTGAAAATAAGATTCTTGATTGGCCGGCCAAAACGCTCCTCGGTGTTGTTGGCAAATTTTTTCTTCGTAACCGACGCGTGCATCACGATTACACACAATGACGACGCGATTTTTATTTTTTTTTTTAAATTCCAGTTTTTTTTTTCTTTTACATCGATCTCGTCGTGTCGCACAAAATATTTTATGACAAATGACCTGTCTCGTTGCAAGAATAACATATGTTAAGGTACTAGTTTGATGCATAATATAATATGGATATAATCTACTGAGTTATGGGTATGATTGATTTTGTCCAGTGATTATTGTGATTCGTTTGATATATTATTTTAATATTTAATACTCAGAAAAAGTTGAACCAATACAACTACAGTGTTTAGTTGTGCTGAAAATGGCTAAGAATTTTCAATTACAGTAATAACTTTTATAGTTCCTGCAAATAAATTGTTACTGTTATGAAATTGTAATATTTAATTACATTATTTCGATTAAATAATTGAATGGGTTGATGCAATGGGAACTATGGATTAATCTAAAATGAAGAATGGATATATATGCACGAAGGCAGAGAGAACCGTTATTATTTAGAGTAAACACGGCACGCAGTTGCGAGAACACGATTCTGTATCAATAGACTGTTGCACTTGATCGCGACTATTGCTACCCCGAACAATCGATTCCACTTAATGGACACCTCGTACAAGGGGCACAAATGCGATCCCTGACACTAGACGTCGGCATGGCTTTTCTCGGCGCTATCAATGACGGTTACCAACGCGGAAGCTATTAACCATATGGCGTAAGCCATGTTACACTATAAGCCGCGGAGCGTATTTCTTATGTTTGTCAGCCAATGTACACTTAGCGTCAAGTAAAGCCTTTGCAACAAAAGTCGACGTTAATATTGACTAGCGTTTATTTTCGTTATTCCAAGTACCCAATTTGACGTAAATTCATTGGCTTACAACATGATGAGGGCTATTAGTCTCGCTGTAAATCATCCGAACGTGCCGGCATTTGTAGAAATTCAATATGCGCTCTATTGCAGCACTTCATACTAACTCAATAAAAATATTATCAACAATAGTTGAGAGTTCGGAGTTTGCTTATAAATTAAATGGATATCAGTAAGTTTCTATACATCAATTTATATACGTTTTATCGGTAAACTATTTAAGCTTATATGATGAAATAAATCTACGGCTCAGAATTATGAATATCTGAATCTTATTTAAGTGTTCACATTAACCGTCACAATAATTTACAAGTTCCAATATGACACTTGGAAAGGTAAGATTAAATTATTCAAAGCGAATGGTGGGAGTGATAAAGTGTGAAACGAATCCTCTGCTTTTTCAACCGGATCGTCTTGATTAATGTCGAGATATTTATCATTGTCTCAATTAATTATCTTAACATTATATGGGACCTCCCTAATTAGGTATAACCGTCGGGCTCGCGCGGTGTCGAAATTTTGCACCGCCATCATCCCAGTATAACGTCAATTTGTAAACACGAAACCAAAATTAAGAAAACGAAGAGCGCCAGTTGATAATTAAACGCTTCACAGAATCTTCAGCAAATTGGATGTTTACAAATTTACGAGAGCACAAAAGAAATTATTATCTTCATTGCATTGTCTGTAACATAAATTTTTTTTGCACGAATGAAAGTACCTTTGATTTTGTAAAAAAAAAGGAGTTAGTTAGTTTAAATAATGAAAACAACGCGATAAAAGACGTTGTCATTCCTCGCTGTACACACCGATTCCCACCGTCATTCGGCCGTGACTTTTGTGCGGTCGACATAATAGTATAAATAGCCCTTTTGGTACGTTGCATCGTGTACGTAAGACAAAGTGTTAAAATTCAGAGGGGACTCGGGCCACAAAAAGATGCTATTAATTATGACAGTTTGATGAACGAGCCGTGCACAGAACCTAGCGAATGAATTCGATCCCAGCCTCAGAGAAACCGGCCACGAGGTTTCAACGGTACGAAACACCGTCCAGCCTTTCGCTCTTGTCCTTTCTTCATTACTCTATAAAGAGCAATTTTTGAGATTTCATGTTATAGGATTAACGCGAAACATTTAATACTAAATCATTACGTTTTGTATGAAATAAATACAGAAAGACTCGAACAAAAAATTTTTATAGTGATAGGGTCTCATCAAATTACGTTCAAATATTTGATTAGACGTAAGAGCAAAACATATATATATATTTTTTAAAATGAGATTGTGGTGTATTTATGGTAATCTCATCGATACGTTTTATCGAGAATAGCAAGTCCGACCACAACGCAAGTATTAAAAGCCTCTTCTGTCAACCCTTTCTTCATATCCCCGAGGGATGCACCCTGTCATCGGTACTCTTTGCTCCTTCCCCGAGGGAGACAATGATCCCCTTTTTCCTGTGGCATTCTCTTTACCCGAATCTTGCCCTGTTCTCGGATCTCAATCAGTCACAAAAAATCTCATTTATCTATTGTGTTCAGCGCCACCGTCGGGCAGCTTAAAAACGAAGAGAGGAGCGTCATCCTTGGCTCGTGCATGTTATGCACTGCGCGACATTGTAAGATGTGTTTATTAAGAGACTTTTTCTGCGCGTTCGTTCCTTGCACTCGGCCAAGACAACCTTTTCCTATGGCAAAGGTCGGGGATAAATAATTTTAGCGGCGGAAAGGGGTCCAGACGCTGTGCACTACCGAAATGACTCGACTGGATTGTGTCATCCGGATAACGTGTTTTGTTCTATTCTCCAGATCCAGTGACCTATCCCTCTAATCGGATCGACTCGTAATTGCCTTTGTTTCGCACAAACACAATTTTTTTTTCCCCCCTTTCTTTTTGATTAAGAAACATGAAGAATAACTTGAAAATTCAATTCCATGAAGTTATTTCGAGTTGAATAATCATTAGATTAACTTATTATTAACTAAGAATATAATGAGGTTTAATTCATTGATCGTAGTGAACTTTGATTTACGCGTATTTGACATTAACTTATTTAAAAATGGTATTTCGTGAAAAGAATACATTCATATTTTGTAACATAATGCAGATACGTGTAGTTGCATGATTGTTTCATTGCATGCAGCATCAAAGTGAAGCGACGTTGAAAGGGCGTCGCGCAGCAAAAGCATAAAAAAGGAGACATAAAAAACACGACGCGCACGTCTGTATGTAGGGTGCAACTTCCGAAAGCACTCTCTCGTTCACGCGATGCGAAGCGTCGAGAGGCTGCGGGGATGCGAATGAACGGATTAAGGGATGATCCTTCGTTACGGAAGGGCGCTCTTCCGCGTTGCTAACAGGATTGACGATTAACGTGTGGGTGGCCGTTAATACGCGCTTTTCCTTCGATGCCACGCTGCCGATAATACTGTAAAATGCATTCGATTGAACGTTGACAGCTGTTGATTTCATTCGCGTTATATTGTGCGTTATGTGAACGACGGTTCTTCATTCAAAAAACAGCCATTCGCTGTGTGAACCCATCCAAACGATTGATGTTGATATTTAAAAAAAAATAATATAAAATACAGTGTCGTTGATACGAAATTATTTTTCTAATAATTTGCATTACCTTATTTCTTTTTTTATTATTACCCTCATTATCAGTGTAACATAACAAACAGTACAATAAAGGCCGCGCATTGTTACGATAAGTATTTTTTATTGTCGTGAAATTTGACAAGCGGACGTTGAAGGAACACGAAAAGTAACAGAATTCAAAGGGCCCATTGTCTTCGTAACGGGAGGATTTTGGCAGGGCCCATAGGCATCCCGCTGATTAATGCTTATATAATTCATTGCGCAAGACGTTAAAGGTATAATCTTCAGGCCCAACCTGGCCCCCTCGCAGTATCAGTTACCACGATACCACGGGCGAACAAAAAGGACGGCGAGATGCCGACACGCCGTTTAGGGAGAAGAAAACCTTCACCGGGCTTACGTGGAGGTACTGACCAAAGGTTTTGTTTCTCACGCGGGACAAGGGGCACCGTTCGACCATTGTTTGCACATCGGATGAAGTAATTACCTTTCAGGTCATCCATCGCGTCACTGCGTCCTGCCCTTTTTGCCGACCGTCTTCCACCGTGTACCTTCAGGTGCGTCGGCACCCTTCCACGTTCCTTCCGTTTTCCATCCTCAATGTATGTTTTGATTTATGTTTTAATCTGATAGAAGGCCCATCAACGGCTCTCAAGGCTCCACTGACGCGACTCAAATTCACTGCACCTTTTCACAACATTCATTATTTGATTGACGTACTAATTACTCGCGGAATGAAAACACATTTAGCAAGACCACTTTTTTACTTTAACAACATACTTATACATTTTTTGCATCGGATTTATTTGCAACGCGGTTCTGTTATCTTGATCAAGTGCAACGAAATACAATCTGAATCTCGCGTCGCGTATTATACGTATAAAGTAACCTCGGTAAATCTGTTGGACTCACACCTACCGTGTGCCGCACGTAGACGTCATTATTATATATAACTTAATTGTACGTGGGCGAAGAGGGTAAACCGCGCGGAGGTAACTCGTGTCGGTGACGCAACCTCGTGACAGATGTTATCCGAGCATGTCGGGTCGTATTCAAAGGCCAAGCAAAGAGCTTGCACCGTGCTATCAGTGTCATTCGCGAGAGCAAGGGTTCCATTATTGATACGCGTTTCGTTGTGGAGGATTTACACGTATATTTTATAAACGGTAGTACGTGCATTTGTGTACAGTGAGTATACAGTTTCTCGGAGTACTCGTAAGTAGTGAAGAGTATCTCCTTTGAGCGGGAGTTATTATAATCAGTCAGCTACAGAAGAGGCCGTGGGGATTAATTAAGCTGTAATTACTGGGCAGACTTCTCTGACCGTTAATGAGCAACATGATATCCGTGAAAGGCCGAACCCCGCATGAATAGATCACTGACCGAAGCACACCAAACCAACCCCTCTTCTGCTATTTCGATACGGAAAAGCATACCGCCCGCAAAACCGTTTTCCATGAATATGCATTGCGTTGATCTTATATCGTTCCGGAATTTACAAAAATCAGGATAAGTTTTTGGAAATTTTTGCTCGAAATAATTCGCGTATACAATAATTGAAATTTCATTTATTGAAGAATAAATGTGAATAGTATCAATGGTTACAGTACGAAGCTAATGTTGTCCATATTTAAATCATCCACGCGAAAGAAATATTTTCAGCACCTGATTGTCTATTGTCAGACAACATTTCTTAAGAATATGACACAGGTGAAACAGGTAAAAGCAGAGTAGCTCCATTTGAGGAGAATTTTTTCGACGTTGAATGAAACAAAAAACAAGAAGGGTATATCGCGCCGACCCCGGCGCTCCTCGACGTGTAATTGAAGATTCATGGACCAGAACCTTTACGTTTGTAAAGGGTTCGAGAGCGTCGTCATGTTGTATTGTTAATTGTGAAATACCGACACCGTAAGACGATACGTATCGAGTGTCTCTATACATTGAAAGTTATTTACTCATTCGCGAAACGTCGGGAGTGACTTAATTCAATATTAGGAGTAAGGTGCGCTGTCTATTATAGGGAAAATATTTATGCGATTTGTCTCTTGATTCAAGTAACTGCGTGAATATACTTAAAAACAAATATTGAAAAAGTACTTTTGAATTCTATATTCTTTGGCTAATGAGCCCCTAATAAAACGTGTTGAAAGAATTTCGTATAGTTGTTGGGAAGCTTGTTTTTACTTATAAGTATCAAGATTCTATTAGCGCTCTTGTATTTTCTATATGTCCACGTCTCGAAAGATATCTATTTACGTAGATGCCTTAGATATCCATAAGCACAGATTACGACTGTGTCGATGTTGCGATTGGACGTGGAACAATGGAATGCCATACCGAGATAACTGCAGTAACGCGTCTCGAGTGGATGTAACAATGGACAATGCGCTTTCCTCAATGCAAATAGTGTCCATCTGCAATGCATTCGTGATTTCTCCCTTTGTTGATATTGCTTCTGAGTTCGAAAGCAAAGGTTATTGCAAGCGAAGCAAAATATTATGATATGTTGACGATATATAAAATTGAAAAAACAATGAACAGAGTTGTACGCGGGACAAATTTCACCGTGATCTGAACTTGAATAAATTTTTTCGCGAAATGCCAAAGAGCGACTTGTCATGCGATACACTGAACAGAATACACTTTGCATTGGTATTTTCTGTTGTCAACAATAAATAACTTTTAACAAACAAATTTATTGTTATAGAAATGAAATAAATAACCCGCACAGCAGAATCGCGCAATTACTTATAAAGGAACGCAATAAAGTAAAACAATATTTTAATCGATCAAAGCGAAAATTGAGATTCTATGTTATATGTGCTTCATTTGGAATATGCGCGGGGAACAATGAGCGATGTTTTCTCCAATTTAAATCTTTTACGGCCATTGTTTAATGATTGAATAAGTCATAATAAAAATTTGATATTTGCTTTGTTATAATCCTTTTCCTATTCCGTATAAAAAGAGTTTAAAAACGAAATGCATGTGAAATATAGTGAATATGGTTTTCATTTTCAATGTATTCGAGATTTCATAATTTCACCATTTGTTTGCATTCAACTGTTCACGTTTCTCAATTTAAATGAAACTAGATGAACGAGCGCTCCCTTCTAACGCGATATCACCCATTCAAAACAGAATAACACATTAATCAATTAATATCGCATTCAGATTAAATTATTATTAAATCATAACATAAGAAACGTCTTGATAACAATCTGAAAGTTAGATCGTTCCAGACATTTACTATTTAAACTTCATCATAGCAAATATTTAAAGTCAAATAAATTTATCCAGAAAATGTCCGAGTGAAAAATTCAACGACAGCGTAGATAAAAAATAAATCGAACGCGTGATTCTTTAGAAAAGTAAATCATTTCATCTCCTGACAGTAATAGAATTGTAGCGTTGATACGACATTCAACAACTGTAACAATACGAACCTAAGAACTCATTCGTATCGTAATAAACGAATGCCACCCTTTAACCGCAATGAATGAAAAGTCATTCCACATGACATGGCCGCGAATGCATTATCTGTCTCACTTGAAATCTATTGAGGTCTTTGGGATTTCGTGCGCGTCAAGACACAATCGCGCGTGTAAGTAATAATTTGCACGCTCAGAAAGGGTGAGACAGAACGAGTGCCAAGCGGGACAGAGTGGATTGGAACGGCTGCAAGAAGAAGATGGGATACGCACATACGTTCGTCCTACTCGCGCCCGATATTCATTTCCCCTGGATTGATATCACTACGTGCTAATGTTACCCGCGTGACATATGGCCGCTACTGATTGTTGTGTGGTTTCACTTTCTACCACCATGTCAATTCACGTCTTCGCGTGCATTTAAAATACCCTCTAATTTTATGGGCATGTTAATTTTAAAAAAGAAAAAAGAGAAAAATCCTAAATATAATCAACTACTTGATCAACGATATCTTACATATCTCGTGCGGTATTTCAGAAAGAAATATAATAACGAAATCCATGTAACAATTGGGAGATAGGATAAGAGAAAGAGCTTCACATTCTCATTCGAATTAGCGCAGGGAAGGTACTGCTTCAGCGTATATCTCCGAAAGCCTAAGCATGGTTGTAGATTTCACGAGGGTGCCTCGCGATGGGGAGAGGGGCGAGCGAGGGCACGCGCTTATATTCAAGGCCAAAGAAGAAGGTACAAGGGCTGCTTGCCTAGATGGCTTGGCTGGTGCCCCACGGGGACGCCATTGTCCGCAATACACTGATTAAAAACCCATTCCACCAACTATACACTCTCTTTTTCCTCTCCTCTCCTCTTTACTCGACGGTCCTTTGATAGGAGGCACGAGTGTACATCAGTTTTTAGACTGTACGCGACACACGTCGTCGTCGAGTTAATATTGACGGTTGTTAGTGTCAAGCGGGCGTTAGAATTCAATTAAAGCCATACCTTTTTTTCAACTTCAAAAATCGAATACTTGAGTAACATTTCACCGATGCGATTAATTCATTTCCCTCTGAGAAATCCACGCGAGCGCCTCATTGTCGTATGAATTCACTTTACCGTTGTCTACATCATGACGCCGATGATGACGATCATCATCATTATCTTTAACGTCATCGTTATTATCGTACGGAATCTCTGACGTGAAAATCACATCGAAACTCTCTCAATAGATCATCAACAATATGGCAGACCAGTTGTAATGATAAACGATATGATCAAGTTATGATTGAAGATTATTGGTTATAAGGTATATACGGTTGATCGCGCCTGCGTTCGCGCGCATCTATGCCATTCCATTAGAGTAACATGTAAAAATGCCACGGCACATCATTGGCAGGAAAAAGTCCAACGCTATTAGCCAGTGCGCATGCATGCCTTAAACCAATTAAAGCATCAAAAAAAAAAGAAAAAAATTGCTTTCAACGAAGGATTATGATTAATTTGAAAAATACATCCTGATGTATATCGGAATGTTATTCATTTAAGTTTGCGACAATGATAGAGATTGCAATTTATTTATATTTTTGGTACGAAGTATTAATCACGCCCGAGCGTGTAACGCGTCTGTTTCAAAGTGCGTTGTCAAGAGCGATGGAAAATAAGAGAGACGCATGATCGGCGTCATTAATTCTGTTGACACCTTTTCAAGATTAATTAACGGTGTACCTTCTGTCATACGTGTGTACCTGCGGCTTAGATGCGAGTGAGTATCAACGTTCAATGTAAGTAAAATACGCGGAACATTTCTTGTTGCACAAGTAGGCGAGTCATGTTGTGGCCCGTTAGAGGAGAGGTGACGGTACCCGGAAATAAACGGCGCGGCGGCCCAGAAGTACGGATCCTTCGTGCCGCGTGCTCAGCGCATCGCGTTGGGACGGCGCAGATTGATTTCATTAACGAATGTCATTGATTGACTTCGCGATGAGCGCTGACGGGTTTCATTATTCACTGACGCATGATGCAACGTGCGTTCAGGGGCAATAGGTATACTGGTGTCGAGGAAGAAAGTTTCGAATCTTCGAGGATGAATTATGACGTTAATGCAAGGGACGAGGCAGGAGTTTCTGATGAATACCAACGCCGTATGGATGACTTGATTCGAATGTTTGTGATTTTTTTTTTTTTCTTCTTTTTATGCAAATGAAATTCATTCGACCGAAATGCATTATGATGATTGGCGTTGGGGAAATTAAGTAGGAAGGTTGGCACAATGCAAGAAAAATGATGCACGACCTGAACTGTGCTTCATGTTTCAATACAATCGGTAACCTGGTCATATTGTGCTTTTGTGAATCGCAATTTGTTTTGATTTTAACGTTTCGTTGTGTTTCTTTCGTTTTGGGGTTGAATTCATTTTTTTATTCTAATTGCAATTACGGATGTCAAGGAAATGCAGGAAACCCCACAAAAAGTTAACATTTCAAATCGTATTGATTGTATCACCTTTACGGATCTATGGTGTATAAAGTACTTGATAAAATCTCGGGACTTTTTGTTCTAAGCACTTTTTCGAATGAATGAGATGCCACCCAACCGCGCAAGGGGCTCTTTAAAAGCCTCTTTTGGCGTGCACTATTGGGTTCTGTCTGCAGACACTCCAGACACGTGACTCTTATCTACCTCTTAAAAGGCTCGGTTTCATCTCAATAATTCACTAATTATCCATCCTGCGATATTGCTAAGGACCTCTTAGAAACACATTTAGAACGACATTGACTCTTACTTTCAAACAAAAGCACATATCTCGTGACTTTAAGGTACAGGATATTAACATTTACGAAATCCAATTTTATTGATAATCGTTAGTAATTTAAATGTGTTCATCATTTTAAAAGTTAAAAAAAAATAACAGTTATTTTTATGCGAATTGTATTTGACACCTGGAACTAATAGTCGTTTTATAAGAATAGGATCGTAAGTTATTTAACTACGTCATCTGCCACCAAACTGACATGACTACACAAAGGTATTTACACACGAGAAAATTTTCTGGAAGATTGATGAAGCAACTCGTAGATATTTCACATGCTTAAACGGTCAGTGGACGTTTGATGTAGAACCATTAGCAATTCACTGCATTTTTCCCTTCTGTTCAAAATTACCCTCCTTTACACTATCCATTCACTATATTCGAACGTATCATTCGCGACTCTTAGTTTGAATCTGTGAAATCGTTAGCGTCAGTTTTGCGTCCGTGATTGTGTCAACGTGGTTCAATTCTGAATTGAATGATTTTGATTTTCTCTTTGAAGCTGGCAAATTGCTTTTACCATATCTATTATACTATTCTATGTTGAAAATTGTTATTTACAAAAGATAAAAGATTCATTTAAACATTTTCTTTAATAATTAATTCTGGTATTCAGATCAGATCATTTAAAAATTTGAAACAAATCATTTGGAAAATGTGTATACTCAATCTTATGTAGGCCGCTTGTTCTCTGGATAAAAAATTACAATCACTCTATACATTTATAACAAAATTGATCAAATTTTCTTGCCATGAGTTTGACGTGAGATCATTAGTGACCTCTATAGAAAATCGAATTCCCCATGACCCTCTTCGTTTGCACTTTAGCCCGGTGATGTCATTACTTCGACAACGAAGCAGAATAAGACCGAATATTTTTGTACATTTAACAGAAAAACGATTAATTGAAAATAAATAAAATCCAATGCTTCTAAACGATCACGACACGAAACGAAATTTACAGAGAGACGAAGACACGAAAAAAAAAAGAATAATACCACTTGTCTCCCCCCACCCATTCTCTCTCGCTCTCTCTCTTTCTCTTTCTTTGCATCGCCTGTAATCTTGACCCTTGCTAATCGCAGGGCAGGTGATCCATGCTACTACTGAACAACTGACCCTTCTGAAGAGAATAACAACCTTCCGTATGCTAATCTTAGGGCCCTTGGGACATCAGCGATTTCCGTCATAGAAACTTATGATTTATCACGTCGTATTAACAAGATAGATGAATTTTAAAATTGCGATCATGAGAATTATAAAAGTAGGAAGATTTTAGATGGGAATCATTAATTTTAATGATGCACAAAGACTGAAAAAAAAATCATATGACTTTAATCTCGAATGACAATTCGGTAGAAGTTTCAACAAACAAAACTATTCTTTGTTATGCGGTGCAATTTCTTTCGCCAGTCAGGTTAGATGTCCTTATCATAGAATTTCATTCTTTGCGTTGATAACAAGAAACAATAAAGAAAGAACAAACGTATTAAGGGTCGCGCTTCCTCATCCATCATTTCGTGACTGTTTCGTCGGTCGCCCTCGGTTAATGCATTGCTTACGATTCGGTGTTAGGATTTGGCCGAACGCGCGACAAGGGGTTGAGTCTCCGGAGACGACGCGCATCCTGCCTCCAGAGTCGCGACACTTGATAAATAAATTAATTAAGCAAGGTTTCGAGGACTGATAATGTTAAAATAATACTCGGGGCAGGACAATGCCAACGGCCCCTAGGCAACAAGGGTGTATAAAACGCGGCACTTCTTAAACTCGCTCTTGCGGAGTTAATTTCGCGGCATTAACAGTCGAAAGAGTGCGAACAAAAGGACTCTGGGGAGAAAGCAGATAAGGGAAGATGGAGTCGACACAGCAAATATAAACATACTCGCAATATAGGCATCTCCTCGGCACGCCTTTATTGTCGTCTACGTGCATCGCTTTACGGTCTATGCCATGAAGAAAATACTATCGTCTTAAATAAAATTAATTATCATCTTCTATTAAACCTGTTTACATTATATTTCATGGACGAAGCATCTAAAAATCGTTTATTGATAAATTTATTAATTATCTTCGTTTCAGTTAGGTAGGTTTTATTATTTCGGGGTTAATTACCTCGATCTCATTGCAACTCATTACAAAAATTATCAATAAATTACTAATTGTGAATTAATTAAGTTATTTTTAAATCGCGAGGAATTTTAATTCATTTCTCCGTATTTGGAACAATAATTTTCTTGTATCGACATGACAATTAATAAATATATATATATGTTCAAGTTTGATTAATTACTTTGTTTTTCAATACACTTATTAAGAATGTTTTTATACCGTTGATGCTATTTGCGTGATGACACTTTGATCAATTTATATAACCGCATCTGTTTAAGTAGCATTACTTTGTTCCAATTTAATCCTCATAAACTGCACGATGAAAATATAATGTTCTGAATAAAAATACATTCTAAACTCAAAAAAATGATATCACCTAAAGGCAAGTCTTAAAAAAAATTTATACAAATAAAAAAAAAAAAAAAAAAACAAAAAATCATTTCTTGCACATTTTTATGATATAATGCTCGCAAAAATATCCCACGCAAAGGGATATCCCAGAAAAATAAAAATGATATTTATCACTTTTCAGTGTCAGACATTTAACTCAATCTTTAGTTTTGTCAGCTAAAAATTTCTTTCATTTATAACAAAACTTGATTATTTTGTACTTAATAAATATGATAGTGTGCAATGCATTTTCTCTGAAGATCGCCCAAGTGATATGATCCTGACGAAAGGACATACAGTGTTTTAACGAGACAGAGTGCGTGCACTCAAGTGCCATTAATTGTGCAAAAGGGCAAGTGCAGGATACATTGGCCGAGCCGTTTTTTCAAAAAAAAAAGGAATACTTTTGATGCGACGCTACTTAAACCGTGGCCGGAGTCTTGTCACGTGAAATATGTGAAGAAACACGCAGGAAAAAAGGTTGTCGTGAAATCGGTTCGAGGGTATGGGCGGCGAAGCGAGCGTTTCCAAGTACAAAAAGTAATTACGGGATGGTTTCCGGTAATCATATCTAAAGCACATTGAATGAAGGCATTGTTCGGCCGACGCACCCCTTCGCCGCAGTACACTTATACGAGATGCGCCAACCCCGTCGTAGTAGTAGACGAAGCCCCGACGCCACCCTCCAAAAGTCGAGCAAGTTGTATAGCTAACCGCACTAGAAAGGGTGATTGCACGGCTCCTAACTTAACGTTGTGGTTACGCGGTGGACCTTACGCCCGCAATGGGACAGTCTGATTCAAATCTACCCTACATATATCTGATTTGAATTCGCTCGGAACTGTCATATTTTCGCTATCGATGGATCTATAAACGTTGTATAATGTTTAGAAGATTGTCATATACCAATCTATAAAGTTAATAAAAATGTGGATTACAATAAGAAAAAGTAGACATTTACGACGATTTGCTTTAAAGTATTCTTTAAGTGTGATATAAATTGTATAGCAGGTTCGTATAAGTAACAATAAGAAGCGACATAAAAATATTATTTAGGTCACGAGCATCTCTTCCTAGAATGGGCGAGGCGAACGAGAAGAAGCATTGCAGAGTGCGATGCTCCTTTGGCAGGAGCGACATTTTAAACACTGAAATAGCGAGCCGAGCGTTGTCGTTGGCGCAAATTCCGTCTCCTATTGACAGGTGATTCGATATTGAGAGTGCTATATCGAGCCAGTGCTAAATTGTGTTAAGCTTACCGCTTCGGCTTTAATTTGACCCTCGACGTCAACGCTGACTTTTAACGTTCGGTTCAGTCAAAGGTTACATTATTGACTTGAGTTCAAAAGTCCGAGTGCCAAACGTTAAGACGCCAAGCGTTACGATTTCGGTGATATCTATTTTGCAAACCCCTGTGTTGTAACCATAATTAAATTAGTTTCACTGACAAAATATTTCACTATTTATACTCGAAATAATTAATTTCAATTTTTGTTGTTCATCGGAAACGATGTCGAAGGTAGGACAAAAATATTAGAAATCGTAATCTCTGACCTAAAAAACAGGAATTGCTTTTCCGATAATATATGAATTGCAACATAGATGATCCCTTTGGAATCGGACCGAGAAAAATATGATCACAGGAAATCGTGTGGCAATCCAGCGTGTACGTGAAGAGCAAAGAGCATGACAGACAAGGCTGTAGGGGTGTAGGGCTGCGACCCGACTGACCCTGGCTTGGTGTTGAGGTCGCCGTGAAAGCCCTCAGTGTCCCTACTTCGAAAAGTACCTTTACCCTCACCCTCGCCCTCGCCCTAAGGACCCGTATGGGGTGGAAGGAACTCAGTCCAGCCCATTTTTCGCGCCCCACTTGCCTCGGCGTCCCCATTGGCTGTCGCCCTTCGAGTCTGACCTCTTCCTTCCCTTCGCCGATTTTCACCCTCTCTTATATATCGCCACTTCTTTCGCTCTTCTTTCGCAAAAGATGCTTTCTTTTGCTCTTCTTGATTCTAGATTCCCTTTATAGTAAATTACGGCATTACAAGACACCAAGAGATTCGAAAACTTTTAAGTGTATCGAATTTTCAATTTTATATCTAACATTTTCAGTTTCATTTTAATTAACGGTTATAATGAACAGAACTTTAATAATTATTTAAGTAAAAATTATTCTACAGGCAATTTCTTTTGAATTAAATAATATCGTGTACTTTTTTGTATTTTATACAATGGATTCAAGTTTTAAAATCATTAAATCAGGATTACACAGGTGTTTTTACTGCACACATTTACCCCATAGAAAGAGCAATGTAACGTTTACATCCTTTTACAAATAGTAACTTCCCAGAGGGGGGCGAAAACAGGATCATTCAATGTTTCTCTACAGTACTGAGAAAGTCAAAAACAGATATTGCAAATAAAAATTTAACTGCACTAAAATTGAAAACCAGTAGTATGCTACCAAAGAATATTATTGTGCGTATGATATTGTGGAAGTTAATTTTTTTCCTGATTTATTTTCATATCATGTTAATTTTAATGACAAAAAAAGTTGAAAATAAATACAAAAGTTACACTTTGTTAAACTTAGCGAAATAAATATCACATCGTTCAAATAAAATCTCATTTA